>JAQFZH010000817.1:0-27067 GCA_034695485.1 Entomobrya nivalis
GTTCTTAGTTTTCACTTTCAGGGGGGATGATTCGGGGTTTTAATATACAAGATGACCTATCTTGTCGGACTGGAACATTGGAATTTAGGAAGTTGGGTGATGTGATGTCACGGAATTTTCTTATTCTGTATAAAGAAAGTTATAACGATTTTAAGAACGCACACTAACCGCGCAAATATATATAACGCACATAATATCAATGCAATTGCAATGTTAACTGTCAACTGTCACGTTGAGAGTCAAGTCAAACTAAATTTTTGCCAAAATATTAAACATGAAATGTTTGCTTCGTTCAATAATACGAAATATAGCTAGTTTTTGGCACGTTTCCCTTAAAACGAACTTTCCATAAAAGAAAATTACGCACTTATTAAATTGAATCCACTCGCAGTATTTTTTAAAAATACATTTAAAGTGGAAAAAAAGGATGATACGTTCATTTTTTTGCTAGAGCAAGTATACTTTTTTTTTAGCAAACCTCAGATGAACTGTAAATTAGATTTACCTGTCATTGAATACACTTGACTTGGGGTTTTTGTTTGAGACGTGAAAAGGATTGTATTTTTTAACAGATGCGAAATTTAGTGAAGATCATATAAATCTCTTTCTCTCGTTTTGTTATTATCTATAGCAAACTATATGAAGGTTTATAATGTGTCTGATCCAAAAAAGAATGGATAGATAATGGAACGTTCTTGACTTGACTATATCATTATTCCAATCCAAAGTCTATGTGTAATGTGTACACAACATACAAAACTAAACATTATACGACAACCAGGGAAAAGAAGATCTCTATAAAAAGAGACCCCATGAAACTTTAATTCAATTTTTTTATGTTGGGCAAACAAATGGACAGATGTGTATATATTGTGGAAATGTTTGTGTGAAATGTACATCATCATATATCATACTGTTTTATCACGTCCCCACGTAAATCAGATGACTCATTCTTGTGCACGAGTACGACAAAAAAAAGTATTGTGTGAAATGTACGTACTCACAACATTGTACTATAAAAAATACCTACATATCCGACCGACAAGGCTATCTTACTTGACTAGAGACACTGGTTCATTTATCATTTATATGTAGAGATCGCAATATTGCATTGGATCTTCATTAGTACATCATAAAACATTGATCTTTGACAAATTTTCTGGACAAAGCTAAATAACCTGATGCACTTCCATATTTCACCTTTGTAAAACAACACGAGTTATGAGAACGGTCCAGTTGGGGATCTGAATTTGACAATGATTTTCAGACATGCAATGCTTCTTTGTAACCAGTTAAATGTAGATAGCAAATTATTCCTGTAAGCGAAACTTACTGCTCTAGAGCAATTATATCTGTTATGTCACGTGATACACTGCAAACAAGTGAACCCAGTCATAGTCATGAACTAACACTGATATTTGAATAATGAGAATGGGCGATGATATAAAATTATATGAATTTTTCGGTGGTCACATGAAGGTTAATTTACACAAGGTGAGGCAAAATATATATATGTATTGACACTGACACCATCATCTTCTTCATAAACTGTAGACTCATATAACCACATACAACACAAAACAGGGTGACTAATTAATTTACGTAATTTATACACGTGTCGTTTATTTTCTTACTTTTTTCACTTATTTTTTTCCAAGATTTTTATTCGTTTTATGAATTTCCAGTGATTCATTCGGCATTTTTTCTTCACAAAAGTGGATTTTCAAATTGTACACTAAAAGTTACGTGTGAAATGTTTCAAGACATGGCACACAGCACACAAGACACACATTTAACAATCTAAGCTAACAAGTATACTAAACATAGCAAGCACATTAAAGTGACACATGCAAATGTTGTAGCTTTTCTCCAGGAAAACACTAGATTAAAAGAGTTATACACTCTATACACATCCTCATACGGGACGAATAGGCGTTTCGTCAACCGTCAAGGACTGTAAAAAAGGTCTAAAACAATCTAACATTCAACTAACGATCTATCCACCTACCTCACTAGCAGAATTTTTTGTATTTTATTATAGACGCTTATAAGACTTCCAAAAATCCAAAATGAACCGAATAGGAGTGTCGAGTATTTTCCAAAAATTTATTAATTATTCAACTAGATATGTAGATTGCACCAGGGAATGAAGTCTTATTTTCATTTTTTGAGCTATCAGTCTACTCGCATGGCACAAAGAAGAGTAGTTCATGTGGATATATTGGCCTTTAATATTTTAAAAATATTACTTGCATATTGCATATCGTAATGAAATTGCCAATATATAAAAGGGTTGTGGTGATGATGTTGCTGGAATAAGTTGTTTTGTGGTTTGTTATTATTATTTTTTATGCATTATAATATTACAGCTATTGTTTTTTCCCCTGAGCACACCTATATGATCAATATACAGTTTTTTAGTAGCGCATATCACCTTCTCCATTATAATGAGGTTTTTACATGTTGTGCAAGTCAGGTTCATTTTGCAGTCATCATCTGGTCTTCTAACAATACGTTGCTTTGCCTTGTGCTAAGAAATACTAATAAGATTGTGTATACATCCATATTACATCAGTATTGCACACACAACGCTTACTTCCTTTACGAGCAAGGATATTTTTCATGCAATTTCAACCATGAAGATTATAAAAATATGTTTACCACTTTGATATAATACACACACCAGTTTTTCTTGGCTTTATTTTGAAGTGTTTCTTGACGTTTTTCATTTACATCGCATTTTCTTCGTCACTTACTACTTCCGCTGTATTGTGGTATTGTTGAATGGATGGGAACGGAATAGCAAATGCCGTGGTAGTGGTTTTTTTGTTTTACTTTTTCATGGATATGGATATTACATACATAATACATACATATACCTGATCCACATTTTATAGTCCTATGTAAAGTACTAATAATGTTTATAAAAAATCTGCATTATACTAACTATAACTCTACCTTAGTCTACCTATGTATCTTAATGGTCTATGTTAGAAATTATTATGAGCAATCGGTTGGATACGACTACGACTACCTTGGGAAATACTACATAATACTTGCAGTCAACATCGCAATTCATTCTTCCATTCCATCACACTCTCTCTTGTTAGAACTTTTTACCTTTGTAATGCTGCATTGCTCTGTTTTGATGATGAAAAAAGCATTTAGGAACGATTGCAATGTAAAATGTAAATATGTACGTATAAAAAACCCTTATATTTTATGGATATGAAAAGTACAAAGGATCAACGTGGAAAATGCAAATGTTCATGCTTCTTTTAAAGCAAAGCATTCCTTCCTTTCTGCACTATGAACATCATCAGATATTTTTGTAGAAAAATTTATATGAAAGGAAAATCTTCTAAGGAATTTTGCGGATCCACTTCCACTTGACTATCTACTAGTTTCATTCATTCTTGTTGGGTTGATTTTGATGTTAAGAGATATGATGATGATTTAGATAAGAAAAAAATTGTGTACTGCGCTGCTAAGTGAGTGGTGGAGAAACCGCAGTCAAACGAGGTTGGTTTGGCTCCTTCCTAAACTTCCTTTTTAAAAGCTCTTAGCGAGCTCAGCTATTTCAAGTAATGATCATAAATTTGTGATGATGAAAAGCGTGATGCGTGCAAACTATTTCATACAGAGTTCCGCTATATGAATGAATATTATATATTATACTGTGCATTTTTCTTAGATTATTACCCAGCATGTATTAGAACCCTCCTTGACTGATGAATTAGATGACATGAAAAAAAACCTTCCATTCATCAACTTCCAGAGTGGGCATAATATTTGTCCTAATTGCATACAGATGAAATTTTGCTGATGGATTTCGTGTGTCGGCACGAAGTGCGATGAGATGTGAGATGGGTCTATGATTTGTGCTGCAGTAAAGTTTTCAAATGGAGGTATATGCACAGGAATGGTTTTATTCATACCACGTAGGGGCTTACGTAATGGAAAAAATTACAATGCATGATTATAAATGTAATTTAATTCACAGTTATGATTTGAAGTTCATTTTCCTTGTAATCGTTGTAGGAAAGCTTTATGTTCTTTTCAGTATCAACATCAACACGTTTCTTTTGCTTGCGTCATTCATAACCATAATTAAAACAACCATGAAAGTTAGTGCCACCACCTTTTGCATCTGGAAGTTCAGCATTTCCATCTCTATTAAATCAATAAAATAAATAATCTTTTTTCTTAATCAAGAATAATCTTTTGTTTTATTTGTCAGCAGTGCTTGTAAAAAGAAAGATTTCCAGTATATTTAAAAGTAATAGCAAGAAAAAAGCTAGGAACAAAATATTATATTGCAAGTTTCCTCCACATATTATATACACGAAAATATAGGCATGGCATAAAATCACAAAAAAATGGTCCAGAAAAATAAGTAGAAAACATAAATATTGCATACCCGTCCCTCATTTAATTTAATAGAATGGTATTAGAAATACAATAGCTATATTTACTAGTGCTAACGATAAAATATGGATAATTGTGACAGGTTTTTGGTGAAATGCCCCTGAATCTGAATCGTCATCTGTGTACAAATCCCACGACGGGTCAACTGGCATGTCTCGGAGGCCTGCAAATTATCAAGATGGAAATATTCTCAGCATGTTTAATGTAGCTTTAATTTAAAATAATTATACAATGTGTTAATGATCGATTAAAAATGACACGATTTAGAAATGTTTAAATTTTAAATACGATAGGAGAAAAGATTGTTTGTAAATCAAAACCATACATACTTTCTTTTCCTGATCCGCGATTACAAAGATAATTTTTACACGAGCGGAAGTACATTTTGAAGTAACCTTCCACTAAAACTTCATCGTAAAATCTTGGACTAACTTCACACGTCCTCTGCAGCGAGATGAGGGACGCATCAACTGGCATGTTTGCGTACTCCCGTCTCCTATTTAGATAATTTGAAACAATAGCATTCTTAATACAAATATCATTTATATTAGGCATCAGGCCAGGCTAAAAAAATGTAATTTATTTACCTGATTGTACAGTATCCTTTACAAGATATCTCTCCATCAGTCACATTACTTGGATTATGAACACACTCAAGGCCACTTGTGGATGTGTTACAATGATAGCACATGCGCAAGCCTACAAAATTCACAGAAAATTATACAGCCATTTTCACAATATGCTGCGGAACAATGATATTTTCACTAAAACTCCAATGATGTTTTCTTTTCCTCTTTTAACCACATAAAAAACACGTTTTCTGTTATCTCTCACCTTCTGAAGTCCAGACTAATCCAATTATAAATAAAATTACAGCTACAACTTTGAAATGTCTATAAGATCTCCAGTAGTTTAAAACGGAAAAATCTGCCATTCTTTCACCACTTTTCCGCAAGAATTTCAATCACATAAAAAATATGCACACAATCAAGCAACTTTCACATTTTATTCCCAACATCTCATAACTTTTTCAACACACTGCATGCAAAAAAATGATTTAATTGACCATGTGCAGTGCACCATTAGCTTTTCACGTTATGGCCACACTGCTCGATAGAAAAGAGATTCTTGAGGGAAATAATTTAGAGTGTTTACATTTATTTCTATACATAGCTAGCCTTGAATCTATGAAATTGAACAACAGTTCTTTTAAGATAACACAACGTTGACGCTGAAACGGAAGTAGCAGAAAAAAAAATTATGTATTTTTTATGCTTTAAATGCCAAATTTTACTTTAAGGTAGATTTCTGTAGACCTTTCACTTTTACCGATTTCCAATTTCACAGAAAAAAAATTACCCGTTTTCAGGAAGACTTCACGTTACAGATGGACTATTTTTGCTAGAAAGATTGTGTGCGATGATGATGTTTATGGCACAAAGAAAGAGAACAAGAATTTCCAATTTAGAATTTTCGGATTTACACGTAAAAACCCATATTTCTTCATTTCCCATGTGGATTCTTGTGTTTAGATTTGAAATGTTTCATAGAAGGAGAAGGAGGAGGATGGATGATGATGATGGCACGATATATGATCTAAAGTTGAAAGTCTAAAAGGTTTCCTCTTCACATTATCATTATTGCATGTGCAAAACGTGAACGACTGCAATATTGCAAGAAGTTTTGTATATATAACTGTTGTGCTTTTCTGTAATGTTGTTGTGATTGGTATTTTTCGTATGTATTATTATACACAAAGTAATAAAAGAAAAGAGAAACAACATTACTTAAACCCGTTTCCTGTCGTGTTTTCTACTCTTGTAATTATAGTACTTTTTCTTATTATCCTAAAGTCAATGAAGCTATATTTTAAACACGTTGTGTGTTGTTTTCCCATAATATTTTTAGCTTTTTCAACTTTTCAAGTGCATTGGAGAAATGCCAACAATATTTTGGATTTTCTCAAGTTTTTATTTCAAGTTCCTTCCCTTTCAAGCTTTAATAGCTACATAGTTGACAACTTATATCCGTTTTGTAGTCCTTGCTCTGTATAAGCTCCATTTACTGGTTCAGTGTTTGGAACAAGTAATACATCTAAATACACTGTCTGTGTGCAGTCTAGTGTGGATGGATAGAGAGAGTATCTTTCCAAACCGTTTGAAATTTGATATCCTAGTGTCGAAAATTTGTCGCCCAGCAAGAATAAGACAGTATCTCATAACATAACGTTTCATGTCATGGCAAATGGAAACATCCTATGATAGAGAGTATGAGAAGTGTATAAAAATGAACTTGGATAGTAACAAATTTCAAATGATCTTGTCGACTTTTTAAGAAGACAGCTTTATTTCCAAGTATTAAATAGCGAAATACCAAAGTTTCAATGTGGCATGCAACGTATTATATTATGTGTGGGTTTTGGTAAACAATGGCCGTTTTTGTGTTCTCTATCATGTTAATTGAAAGTGTTAGCAATACATTTTTAACGGTTTTGTATAAATGAAACCAGCCAATTTATAACATTTAAATCATAAGCACGTAATCAAGCATTTACAACAAGTTACATCTGCACAATTTCTCAGTTGGCTGGCTACATGTTTAATAAAAAATTAACAAGGTGTTACATATTTTTATTCAAAGTCAAGATGAAAAGCAGTTGAAAAATTGACTGGGATGTTATTATTATATATCAGCGTCTCACAGGATCATTAGAGCGTACATTTTTGCAAAATGCACTTTCACTTGAGATTGGATCTCTCGTCATATACACATGTCGGAATACATACACTAGTTATAAATCGGATTAATTCGGGGGCATGGGCATCATCCCAGCGGGAGCGGAAGGAGCGTTGAAGTTCCATCCATATGTTGCATATTTAGGAACATAGTCAGGATCTGAGGATGGCACGATTTGGTCAATCACAGTATTTGCAATGTTGTCCACTATATTATCTGGTTTTTGTGGCTCAAGTTTGAAGTCGTAGGAATCTTGGTAATGCGGTGGAGCTGAAAATGAAAATATAGATTGTGATGGTCATAATGATTCAATTTGATTTGAAATTTTATTTTGTAGCTATCTTACGCAAATCAGGATATCCACTTGGAGTGAACAAAGGCGGCGCTGATGGCATCAAATCTGAAGATTTCAGATCATCAAATCTAGCTCTCAGTGGAACACTTCCAATGATCAGAGGGCAAGATTCCTTCAAATTGAAAGCCACACCGGATACATGAGTCTCCACCTTAAAAACGAGAAATAAAATAAATTTTCTAATATGTAAGTCATCTGATTGCATAAATTAATTCGCAAAGTAAAACATACCTTAAGTACATATTGCACATCTATAATTCTACATCCTCCCAATTTCGTGGGTGGAACAGAAGGTATTTGCATTTCAATACGCCAAATATCACTGTCCCCAGCATCAACTGGCTCTCCTCTTTTCGCACTCACAATCGTTTTAAAGCTCTTTTTTGTATCACTTTGCGCGAAAAACGTTGCTTCCTGCAATTAACCAATTTCCAAAAGTTAATTAAATGCGAAATATTGGAAAGCTTCATGGAATAGAATTATTGGCATAATACCTGAACCAATTCAGCCGATAAATCGGTGACCCCACGGGTACTCATATTATTGATTTCCACTTCAACCGGAATAATCTCTCCAGAGCAATACCCCTTTGTTTTAAGCCTTATAGTCATAGTCAATGGTCCACTGGCACAACAAAGGCAGCAAAATGTTTTTGAGGTTTTCCATTCACCTGGCTGAGCTGCGACTGGATCATTGTTTAAATCAACAATGGAATTCACAGTGATATACTGCTTTGCATTGTAATCGAATTTCCATGAACGCTTTACATTGGCTTCCAGCAAATACTCGACTTTCCCGTGTTGCCCAAGATAGCTGGATGGTAGGTTCATGAGAGGCAGTTGGAACGAGAAAGGATACGACATTTCGCCGGGTGGAATCTTAACATCGCTTCTGCCATCTCCCAATAAATAGCTTTTAAACTCGAAAAAGTCATCAGAGTCATCATAATTTTTGGTAACTTTTTCCGTAGTTTTGTTATCACCACTTCCACTTGACCGGTTTTCTTCCTCTGTCCAATGAACTTTTGCCTTGCCTTCAAATTTAAGCTTGAGTCCTATATAACCAAATAAATTATGATTACACAAGTACAAAATATTTTTACTTTCATCCGATTATTAATTAACCTTGAGTATTTTTCTCGCTGTTTGCTCGGATGACCACTCTTCCAGAAACCATTTGTCCCGGAAAATAGCTCATGGACGGATTGTCCAGTAAAATAGCAAATTGGTCCAACGGCATTTTAGAAACTTCTCAGGAGAAGATCAATCTAACGTTTTTAATGACTCAAGATTCTATTACACGCAGAAACTTTTTTTTAGCTGCATACCACACCACTGCACAAAATGACGACACCAGAAATTGTCATCGATGAGGTAATATACTTTTTCAAACAATTATCGCTTATAAATAATACCTTAACGTTTAAGAAATTGCATAGAATTTTGTTTTATTGTTCCAGGAATGATGTGAATACGCTTGTGCATTTTGCCATTCTCCACACAAATATATCTTTCTAGTTTAGTTTCATAACACAACAAAACTCTGCAGTTAGTATATCACTGCAATCTTTCATGCACACATTTACCACATGTGGGAATATTAGGCAACATGCATGAAAAAACTCTAGTTTTTTTAGATGTAGACGGAGACGGAACACTGATGTATGTAAATGTCCACATATTCTATTTAACTCTTTACATGTATTCAAAAAAGTATGAGTATTGTGTATGTCCTTGTCCTCGTCCTATGCATACATTTTTCTGCTGCAACGAAATAGGCTTGAATAGAGTTGCATGCAGTAAAAAAAACTTGTAATGGAACTTGTTGAATGTATTAGAAAGAACTCCTTGAAAATACCATCTACTGAAGCATGCATACGCCCAGTTACTAAAACTAAAGTGAGAAATGAAAGCTTCTGAACAAGTACGTTTCATGAAATCATCACTTTTTTATTATTTCAAGATGTAAATATTTTTCATGCTATTCTTAATGATGACCTGTTTTCTTTACTCTACGGAACCAACTGGAAAAAATTGTGCAAAGGTATGTATGGTTGGTTCAATGAATGTTATTCTGAAGATTTTTTTCATGACATGTAACACTACTACATGTATGAAAATATTGTTTGCACGCAGATAACTTTGCATCGCGCACATTTCCACAAACATTTCAATTATGAATATTCATGGTTGTCATTTTTTCCAATTTCCGTCCTCAATTTGAACTCATGCGGGAGTATCAAAATATAAACTGTAAAGGAAATGTAGTGTTTCAACGTAAAAAATACACCACAAAGAGCTGATTTCCAGCCATTCCAGCTGAAAGGAGTTTTTCTCTCTTGTTCCATTCCCAGATGAAATTATGAACTCATTAGAACAATTTATCAGTTTCGGTTTGGAAAGAGCAATTTAATTATAATTTCATTGCATTCATGTTTTCATTATTGTCTTTTTGTGTACAAAATGTCATTATTTAATGAAAAGAGTTAACGAATTAAAACCTTGTTAAGTAGTTTCCATTAAATGTGAGTTTTTTACTATTAAAGAAATATGTACCGTTAATTTAATCTCATTCTGAATAGTAATACATCAAATCCTCGGAGTATAAAGTCTTTGGGGTGCAATCTTAAATTCAGTGCTTAAAAAACAATATAGTTTGGGATTTACGTGACGATGTTTCCAAAATAAAACTCAAGAATCGATAATAAGTACACGATAAAATATTTGATTAAACGCTCGTTGTATCTCCAAAAATAGTTTACTCATAGTAAGTACACGCACAGCCATGTTTTTTGGTATTTTATTTTTATTTTTGAAATGACAGTTAGGATATTGGAAAACATTCAGGTAAATTGCATCATTCCTAGTGATAAGATGTACATCGTACTCGTACATATCATGTCACTTGTCATCATTGTACTCCAAAGGCAAATGCACATTTTTATCCTTTTCGTTGATTTTACAATCACAGCACATAGCACATGTTAATTGGAATACAAGATGATAATTTCATTAATCTATAAGTGCACTTTGTTTGATTATATTCTTCATTAATCGATCAACAAACCTAAGTATGTATTATACGTCAATTTTGCTGCCAATATTTTTTACTTATTTGATACTCAGGTCAGTCAGGTCTCCTTTCGTCATCTATGATAATGCTAATTTATAATGTTTCGTTTTCATTTTAGTATATTGTAAACTGCAACGTAAGTAATTAATGCAAGCGTAAAAATACATGTACAACAATGTACAAGTCTACGCCTCTTATCACCCGACAACTTTTTTCTATAGATAACGACAACGACACTTCAGTTGAATGTTCTTTTGAATGTATGAGGAACTGTAAAGTTTGTCACAGTTTAAGTTAAACAATTGGAGAAAGTAGAGCGATAGATTTTATATCAATTGGAAATCGTTTACATTTGCTCTATTGCTTATTCAATATGATTCAAGAATTTCTTCTCGTTTTTATAGCTGCTTTGCTAGTATGGCAATTATGGGGCGGTCCAAGACGAAAAAATCTTCCTCCAGGTTAACCACCACTTCCGTTTATATTTCTCAAAATTTCGATTATTTCAAATCAGTAAAATTTAAAATCAATTTTATGCTTGATTCAGGACCTGCAAAATATCCCATTTTGGGAAACCTACCCCAAATTATTAGTGCACATCCATTTGGATACAGGGCTTATCATAAACTTTCCCAACAATATGGGGAGATTATGCACGTTAAAGTTGGTTTTCAGGATCAAAGTAAGTAACGTTGCTTGTCTTTGCATTCATAAATGCTAAATGAGTGACTCATTTAAACAGTGTTTGTCTACATTTCATAGTCGTTATATCCTCACACAAAGCGATGAAAGCACTTCTCGAAAAGGAGGAGGTAAGTGGACGAATGTGGAACGGTTTTCTTGTCGATCGATCGCACGGAAAAGAACTCGGTAAAAAGACACGCTATAATTGACAGTTGATATGGAAAGCTTGTCAAGCAAAAACGTTTCAATTTATGCTTAATTTTCGCAGGCATGATTTTCAGCAGTCTTCCAGCTCAAAAGGAACTCAAAACATATGTAATTCGTGCCCTACGGGATTACGGTTTGAACAAAAGCGATGTAATGGAATCTGTTATTAGTGAAGAAATTAAGTCCTTTCATGAACGACTAAGCAATACCGCGAAGAAGAATGGGGATAAGGTTCATATGGAACGATTTTTCCAACCAAGTATCATGAGCATTTTGTGGGCACTTATGGCTGGAGAGAGATACAATCATGACGATCCAAACTTGGACAGGCTTTTAAAAATCAATTCAACTTGGTTTCAAACGGGCAATTTCGGTGCGGGTGTTGTTGTTGCTTATCCTTTCCTTCGATTTTTGTTTAAGGAATGGACCGGGTATTATAGAATGCAGCATGGAAATGAGATGATTTGGAATTTTATTCGGGCATGTTGAAAATAATTTCTTTGAACAATTTTTTCCCTGCTTAAATACACAAAATCTTGAGAATAATGATTTGAGCTATGAATTTATTAAAACAGGAAGTTATTGCAGATCACAGAAGTAGAAAGGAGTACAAAGAAAAACCCAAAAACTTCATTGATCGTTTTCTTCAAGAAATCGACAAGGCTGGTGGAAAGTCGGACTTGTTCACTGGTTAGCGTAGCACAAATATCATACATTATAAAAATCATTTTATCTTTCATTTTAAAATCATTTTTTGCTTGATTTATTTTTGCAGAGGAACAGTTTGTCATAGTTTGCTACGATATGTTCCAAGGTGGTTTTGAGACAACAAGTAACACTTTAGCTTACGGCATACTGTTCATGCTTCTCAATCCCAATATTCAGAAAAAATGTCAAGCAGAGTTGGATAAGGTGTATGAAAAGAAGCAAATTGGATCGTTACTGGACAAGCCCAAGTAATTTAAATATAATTTGTCCATTTATATATTTGTTATATGATATGTGTAAATGAAATAGAACTAATTATTTAAAAAAAAATGTAGGGTGCCTTATACTACAGCCACTATGTTAGAAATCTTTCGCATGAGTAATATTCTTCCGGTACCTGGACCAAGAAAAGCTACTCAAGACTACGAATACAATGGATATTTGATTCCAAAAGTTAGGCACTGATATCTTTAAATTGATATTTAATAATTGCATCGGCTTTGATTAATTGGGTATTTTTTATTTTTAGGGATTTTCAGTGGCTTTAAACACGTATTCTGTAATGCGTGATAAGACAATATTCGGAGAGGATGTTGATACGTTTCGTCCAGAACGATTTTTTGGACCTGATGGAAAGTTCAATGGAAGGGAGGAATATATTCAGATGTCATGGGGTACTGGAAGAAGGTAATCAATTCTACGTAAAAACAATCATTTTTTCCTCAGCATGTTCATGCGTTCATCTATATAACCCATGAAATTATGGAAATGGAATGTCTATCTTTTAATGGAAATAATCAATTATGTTTAATCAGATCGTGTATCGGAGACAAACTTGCACAAACATCAGTTTTCATGTACCTGACTTACCTTCTTCGCAACTTTTCATTTAGTAACGTTGCTAACCAGCCGGATCCATCCACTGAACCCATTTTCGGCATGATTCTCTCCCCCCAATATTTTGATGTTACCGTTAAAGACCGTTAATTGGTATCTTCATAACCATAACTGGTAATGGGGGAAATGTATGCAAATACATAAATTAAACTGAACAAATGCAAAATAAAATATCGATTGATAAAACACCACGAAATGATTTGAAAAACAGTGTGAATGAACAACATCCCGCTTTATTACATACTAGCATTTAAAAAACACATAAAACGTAAAAAATTAAGTATTGTATAAAAATTTGTAAACCTTAATAAATATTTCTAAACAATACTTCTCATAAAAACCTCACACCCAAAAAAATGACACACAACTCAACATCACAAAACTAGCTTTCATCTGTAACAAAAACGGAATCGTGTAGCGTAGCATCAACGTTGATTTCATAGTAGGGCTAAATCCTAGACATCTAACTTTTATATCTTTCCATCAGTTAACTCCAACTACAGTATTTGCTAACGATAATCATTAATTACCCAAAAAATAATCTCCAGTTTGAAGTATTTTAAGTTAACTAATTTATATGACAAAAAAATGAGTACAGTCAAAAAGTGTGGCATGCAGTTGAGAATGAAACAAATCATTAAAATTCAATAATTAAATTATTATGTTTTTTCTACAAACTTAATCAGACGAATTGCTTTTGTAGTCATCATATTCATTTAAAACATGGGTTAATTAATAATAATGAAACGATTTTGATAATTTTATAAAATTCGTGAATCTACTTATACATATGATGTGGTGCAAATCTCCTGGTACTTTGACCATATGGCTGAAAATTACTAGGACTGGGATAATTTCTAGGTGGAAATGCAAACTGTGGATTGTTATATTCACTAGCTGCCCCAAATAAAAACGCAGGTGCTTGATGTTGCTCAAAGAATCTTACAGGGTGTTGCTGATGATACCCCGGATTTCCAAGAGCTAGTGCCCCACTCGCAGAACTACCTCTTCCTCCCCCATGAAATCTTGCGGAAGATGGGGAAGTGGAGCCTTGAACTGCAGGCGCTGATGGACCACTTACGTATGGGTTATTATAGTCCTCGTCCACAAGGGAAATGAATTCCGGCTTGGGAACAGGCTGAGGAGGACTAACTCGTTGGCGATGATAACTATTTGTATTGTAATTACTGCTTGTATCTCTATTACTATTACTATTACCGTTACTACTAATACTAGAACTACTACTACTACTTTGCGAGTATTGTTGTGGTTGTGGTTGCATTGCATAGTGTTGCTGTTTATTAGAACGAAGTTGTGATTGTGATGAAGGCTGTGCGTAGCTGCTGCTAGTTAAGCTGCTTCCCTGACCTCCTCCTCGTGTCGATGAGGTCACGGATTGCTGAATGTGTGGGGACGCTGAAGGAGCTGTGTTGATATAAGAAGTTTGTCTTAAGGCTGCCGCGGGTGACGTGCCGTATTGATGTTGAGGAGTATTCACAACTGCCTGGAATCTGTTTGACTGCTTGGGTGGTTGTGGGGGTGGCAACACAGGCTGGGCTGGGGCAGTAGGTTGAGGAACTTCGTCTTCATAATCTTCGTCTTGATATTCTACAACAAAGTGAATGATAAAAATGAAAACCGGAAATAAATTTATTGTAAGATCACTAATTATCAAATGTACCAAATGAATGAATGTGTGCTTAATTTTTATACATGGCTTATTATACTCAACCATATCATAAAAATTGGGCACACTACGCTTGGGTGGGCGTGGGTGCATTAAAGCCAGAGATAATGACGCTTAATTTCTTTTCATTTAATGCTCTAATGACTGCCACTGAGGCTGACACACATGTATCAAATTAAGCTCCGTAATTAGTATAAAGATTACCTTGATAATATGGAGCAAGGGTTGTAGTCGTTGTTGTGGAAGGAGTCTTTGTGGTGGAAATACTTTTTACAGTTGATTTCCTCTGCCAAAAACGTGCAGGTCTGCTGACAGGCGAGGTTGACACTGTGGTCGTTGTCTTCGACGTTGTTGATGGAGGGGGCGTGGCCACCCGAGTTGGTGTCTGTATATTGCTGTTATCTCTTCTTCGAATGGTATTCGTACTTGTTTCGGAGTCTTCAGTGACTCTCACCTGAATGGATTGTTGAACACGTTGCTTTTCTAGCTGAGCTGCGGCACTATTTCCTCCTCGAAGCTTTCCCCTGAGGGATGGCTTGGGGGTTGTTGTAGTTGTAGTTGAACTACTGATTGAATCTTGATCTACCATAGTGTCATCTTCATAATACTCGTAATCATAAATGTACTGAGGGACTTCCGTTGTGGTGGTAGTGGCCTTTGTTGTTGCAGGCTTCGCACGCTCTGTTGTTGTTGTCGTTGTTGTAGTTGTTGTAGAAGTCGATATGGGACCGCCAAATCGATTCTTATTATCATTTTGTCGGGATGGTCGTGATCCTGAATTTCTAAAGTTAGAGAAAGGTCTCCTGGTTTTGGACAGAAGCTCGCCTCTATTTTTTTCTGCTGTTGCCACCATATCAAATTCCGATTGAGTTGTTGTCGTCACAGCCGCTTCAGTTGATGTCGATGGTGGTGGTTCAGTTGTAGTTGAGGTTGTGGTGGAAGTTGGAGCGGGTGTTTCTGATGATGATGTTAATGTTACTTGTGACGTTCCAGCAGGGATAGCATTCAAAGGTCGTCTTCGCTTTCCTCCTTTTTTTGGACGGGCGTCATCATAATATGCGTAGTCATAATCCTCTTCTTCGTAGTCGTCGTCATAATAGGCTGGGCGCCTGGGCCTGCACCGACGACCCCTTCTTCTCCCATTTCGACACTTCCTTCTTCGCCTTCTAGCTGGACGACGTGGGTAATCCCAGTCGTCCTCGTAATAATCCTCCTCTTCATATTCTGCATCCTTTGGCCTCTTACGCGCTGGTGGAGCTGGACCAGAGTTTTCTTCGACTGCAGTTGGTGCAGTGGTGGTAGAGTCCTGTGCTTGTTTGTCAGCACCACCGTCATTGCCGTAGTCCTCGACGGGGGCAAGACGTTGCCTTGTCTTAGGTTTCTTTGGAGGTCTTCGTGCATAAAAGTCTCGGTCAATATTTATTGGAACTGCAGTTGTTGTTTTTGTTACATAAAGGTCATTGTTTCTAAAAATAGGAAAAATGAAGCACGTAAACAAAAAGGTACAAAATTTACCCTTGAACGAAATACTTATCCAGATAAAAGGTTAGTGTGCTCTCTTTTCTTACCTGTGAAAAAACACATGCGAGTTTTTGCAATCCACATCTGACACAAATTGACAAATGAAGGTCCTCTGATCAAAGGCTGTGTAGTTGGCACAAAGGAAGTCAAATCTACTTCCGAACAAGCAGTGATGGTATATCTGTGTGAAATGAAATGGTAAAAGGTATGCATGATTATTTTTACAAGTTGTTCAAAATATGTAAAGGTCAAAGGTAAATGTCATAATGTCAATGATCAAAAACATCATAAGACGTTACCAGTTTCAACAACAAACATTTCAATGTCAAATAATGTATCTTCATTTTTCATACCTGACACTTATGCTCCACGTTTGCGTAAAATCCCTCTTTTCTCCCATCGCAAGAAAAATTTATGCTTTTAGGCACTCGGCTGTAAAATGGGTACTCCGAAAGGTTATAACCATTCAGCTCCCTTGGAAGATTTGGGTCGTGCACATAGTCGATTTGTGGATTTCCTGTCAATGTCACATTTGCCGTACCATTCCCTTCTTCCCCATTCTCGTCACTTGATACGACGGGATCCAAAGACTTCTCCGAACTGGAAAAGTGGATAGCTGAGTATTGTTGACAGGTCAGTCACAAGAAAAAAGATTGGCAGAGGTCACACAAAAAGATAAAGAAAAGAAAAATATTTATGGATTAATACATTTGTTTATGAAAATGCAAAACAACTTAAAATCAAAACATTCATTTATCTATTTCAAACAGTTCAAGTTCAAAAGCAACAATATAAAAGGTTAGGTATGATGGTCAACAAACTATAGTCATCAATCACAAATCATACAATCAGGGCCTGTACAAAACAACAATGGGATTTATGTTTTTGTTGGATAATAATTTTCAAATTTCGCTCAGCTACAGGGAATCAAAACATTTTTGACTGTCTTTTACCGACAACGCAACGCTATCATGCATAAGTGGTTTTACATCTCCATTACTTTTACAATACCCAAGTGCGCCAATGTCACAACTATTATGACCAAAAATGACTGAGAATGAAGGATCTTGCCAAGCTTACGTTAACCTAACCAACCTTCCCATGTTTTTAAAAATTCTCTCCAGACAGACTAGAGATAAAGATAAATCACACATTACTTAATGGTTTATGTAATAAGCTCGTTGCGGATACGGATTACGGATCTATAAACCCTTTTTCATTACATCAACTTTTATTGCTCGCAATGTAAAAATCCGGAATCCTTCAAAACTTCCAAGCTTGCTGGTCAGCCATAAACCCTTCAAATTCCTGATCATTCTATGAATGTCAAAAGGTGTGACGGTGTGAGGTTGCGCAGGTACATGATGCATTACCACCTACTACCTACCGGATTCATTTTAAATAATTGTTTGCTCATTCATTCTGAAAAACATAGTTTGTGTATCAGACGAAGGTTTTTCTTGTCTAGTATGCTATGTAATGCGCTACACATAACACACTTGAAAGCATACGAAAACAGAATTTAAAAACAAATAAAATTTTGGGAATAACAATCGAATACATGATACGATGAATCTTTAAGATAAACTCGCTTGTAAACAAAGTTCATATTTTTCTTTGCTTCTCTAAGTCACAATTTACAAAATGTAAACCTAACAAAGTGGTTTCAAGTCAAACCAACCAAGCCCCAAACCAAAAAAAAATCCCAAACAGAGATCTTGATAAGGGAGCTATAATAGTCACTCAACGCAACGTCTCAACAATGTAAATGCAATGATACAGTTGTTGACGATGATGCTGATCTGATGACTATGACTGATTGGGAAGGTGATCAAGTAAACTTGTTGAAAAGTACAAGACGAGACAATCATCAATGTTTCTACTCCTGTTCAAGTTGCGGCCAAAGAGAGTGAAAGTGTTACGTGTTTACACGATGAAAAAAAAAATTGGCCTTGGTTTATGAACCCTTTTTTTTCTTCACATTGAAAATGACAAAAATAAAAGCAAATTACATAAAAATACACACCATAATGGCTTCCATTATTCACCTGAAGCTGAACACAAAGTTGTACTGATCACCATTGAAAATGCAAAGTGAGACATTTAAAGGTACAAAACTACAAATCCGTCATTCATTAAGGTTGTTTGGCTATGGCTATCTGATGTATAATGAATATGTAGACTTTTTTTGTAACAGGGACTTATAAGGCCCATACCCCTTTTATCCTAATTCACCTTTCCTTGCTTTTAACTTTATCTAATAGTTTTGTTCCCTTCTTCTGAAGTAAAGGTCAACTGAAGCGGTTTTGTCTACATCATTATTTCACCGTGCTACACAGTCACAGTCATCACCATTTTCATTAGCGTTATTACTTCATTTTAGTAATACAGTTTAGCAAGTCGTAGTATACCTATTTTTATTATCACAGATGTAATATTTGCTATGTTGATTGTTTTGATACTGCGACGATGACCTTGCGTTACATTTTGCAGTGTATCCCACACAGTAGCAAAATAATATAGAAAAAATCAAAGAACGAAAGGAAGGTTGAAGGTTCTTTTTTCTGAAGTTTTTTTGTTGTTGTTGAGGTTTGGTTTAGTTGGTTGGTTAGATGTTGGATTGGAAGTGTCGATGAACGTAGAAAAAAATGAAAGAATGAGAAATTATATTTTTTACTAGTGCAAATACAGGATGCGCAGTATAATTTAATTTGAAAGTATACGACTAGAGTTTTTTAAAGCGCATCCTGTTTTTTTTCTCCTGTGAATATATATGATTGTTTAACTAAAACGTATGCTAAATTGTAATGGTTCATCAAAAAAATGTGAAGACTACCAACTGAGTAAATCCTGTAACGACAAAGGTGTGGTGTGGGATATCAAATGAGCACGTGGGACTTGCACAGTATTTTTAGAGTTTTAAGGAACTTGCTTCATGAATTTCTTCAAGGTTAATATTTCAATAGTTTTGGAGTAGATTAGATGCGCCATTTTGAAGAAAGCAGAATGTTTTCAATGTAGAAAGTAAATGCCAACGAAAATGATAGCGATTTTATAAAAAAAAAATCATTTTGGTGAATTATGCTGTTCATTTTTATATTTTACAAACAAACTATAACTTCATCTTCACCAGATCTATAACATCAATTTACTTGTATGTAATATGTTGTCTAATGAAAGATTCTAGCGTACAAATGTAGACAACAAAGGCGTCCAATAATCTGCGTTTACACGACCGGCAGGCGTCAGAACAGAACTGGAACGTCATAAAATAATGTAAAAAGTAAAAATTTGACTTACAAAGCAAAAGGAGAACGGCGGCAATGGACCAGCTGCAGAAAACCCTTGCCAGGCTCATTTTCTGTAAAAAAAATTAAATGACATTATAATTAAATGTTGAATGATTAAATTAATTATTTTCACAAATCGAGTATTTTATGAAACAATTTGCTTGCAAACCAACATACTTCAGATATTCTTAAAAATCAAAAACTCAATTACATTTCAAGAGGTAGTTACAATAATACATGCTTCTGCCCTATACTTCACCACACGGTAATCTTGACTAAATATGCGTAGTATTAGCGTTTCTTGATCAACTAAATATTTCAGGAAAAAATGTTTTAAATTTCCAAGTGTTGATAAACAGAAAGTTTAATTTTGAAACCCGTACCTTTGTACACATATGAACAGTTTTATAAAGTTAAAACCACAATATGTTATCTTGCGTCTTTGCTGCATTGTCTGCATTTATTTAAAAAAAAGTGAGTCGGAGACTATTACAAGATGTTTTTTGTCCCCGTGTTTTTCCTGAATAATTCATGACATTATTTACCCATGTGAGCACCAATTAAATTTAACTGCTTTTGTTATATCATTAAGATGCTTCATCTGGCATTTGGTTGCATAATATCCATAAAAGGCTTGATAATCAAGCCGGTGCGTATAGGTATGTTTGCACGAAAAACCTATTATGCAATAATATGCAATGCATGTAATTTTTTTCTGAAAGTACTAAAGTCCTTCCGACAGGTAAATCCTGAGGTAATGAAGATTAATTATACAAAAACTATGAAATTAGATGTACTGTAATGGGTTGTACACCAAACCCACATGGGTTAGTACAAAAGTTACAAGAATTATTTAACTTACGGAGAAAAACTCCACGCATTGTCAGCGCTCACATTCACATTGCACAACAAAAGTACCACCGGCGCAATGGGAATGGATATAATTATCCGTAAAAAATCACACAACTCCTTTCCTTACTAATATGTATAAAGTTTTGCTCTCTTATTTCACATTCACTTGCTTCACCCAAAAATGAAAATCGTTGCCTGTAACTTAAAATTTTTGAAAACCGATACTGATTTGAATGCACGAGAAACAGAGAATGAGAATGAAATGGAGATATGAGATACACACAAGTGAATTAAATTGTTATTTCTTATTAAGTTATAAATTAACTGTACGAAGATACGCCCAAAAATGGATGATGATATTGCATATTATTATATACCGCATAATGATTATAAATAGGTTGAATGAAACTGAAAGGAAAACTTTAAACTAAATTCACTAAACAACTTTGTTATACATAGTATCCCCCTTCCCATTTAGTACTACCATCATCATCAACCTCTCTGTACTAAATGGTAATGCACATAATCAAATGCAGGTGAAACACAAAAAATAACTAGTGCATTACCAACTTACTAGCCATTATTATCATCAAGTCTTGTACAAATTAAAAAACTGCATCCTATCCTATTGTTATGTTAATAGCTAATTTAGTTTGCAGCAAACTTAATACATGGTTGCGTATACTGCTACACAATTAACAGTCATAATTTATTTTACAATAATATATTTGAAAGAATTGCTTTATTAAAAATGTAATCTCAGTTGAGTTGAAGTTGAAACTTAGATTTAGAAGAAAAAAAAATTTTGTGAAAGGGCATCAACATTTTCTTTTAAGGGCTTATGTAGTTTTTTTCAATGGGTAAAAACAATAAGGAATGGTCATAAACCGCGACGTCGTTTTCATTATCAATATCATCATCAATTTTTCTTCTTTTTCGCCTATAAACTTTTTCATTCCTTCGTCCTGTCCGTTTAAAATCTCCCTTTCATTCACTGTATCCAAAAGTTGCATGTGTACCTTACATTATACTTATATCTAAGGTGCATGTCTTGTCTGCACCAATGTATCTAGATTGTATACGTGATGTACTCTTACGAAAAATAGCAATTTTGAAGATATAAATAGATCGACCAAACTACAAATATGAACATCATCAGTGTAATTTAATTTAACTTTTCCTTTCAGTTTCAATGCGTCAGCAGCATCTCAAAAACTCAAAGTATGGTGGTGAGTGAAGGAAAGGTGTAACAAGCCACACAACCGTAATAAGGAATTGAACCACTTGAGTGACTTTTCTAAGGGCATGAAACCTGACCTGAGTTTTCAAGTTTGAACTCATGTTCATAGATTATAAAAATGTACTTTAAAGAATTTAAAAGGGTGTACAAGCACATTACAGTATTTTTATTGGTTTCATCGTCAACATTTAAAAATAAATCAGACATAAATGTTCATCTTAATAAATTTGATGGCTGTTTCTTCAAATCTTAAATAAGTCAAGACAAGTAATATTTTCAAAAAAAATTGTATTCACTTTTAATTAGCCTCATCCATATCATACTCAACCAGAAACCGCAAACAATAACAAACAGCTACTTTTACAAACATTCCCTTTTATACTCATACTAACCAAAAAATCTGCTAAAGAAAATACTTCTTTATTTAAAAAAAAAAATCCAATCCAATCCAACTTGATGAAAAGCTAAGTATGGTTCTCAAACTCAGAAGAGAGTTTACGCGATGCGTTAAAGTGATTACGACGATTTTAAACATAGGTACCTACGCACATGCCTATTATCATCATGATCACCATCAGTTAAAGCTGTAACGACTACACCACACCACACCACACTGCTCTGAAATAATACAAACATAATAATAATAAAAAATGCACATGCATGAAAACCAACCTATAAGCAGCCCGTTCTGGTCCAAAGCGCAGAACAAAAGAATCTCTCTTTTTTACTCTTCGTCTCTCAATCTTCTATGGCTTCTCTTCTAGACGATTCCTCTTTAAAAAGACGTTATTGAACTGGCGCGTTTTAGAGTTGATTGTAGAGTACTTGATAGTTTAATCTGAAAAATTAGCTTATCCGTTTTGTATACAAGTCTAAACTTCCAATACAACTAATAATGACGACGACGAATTTACGTCCTTCTCCTTTGAAGTATAGTGTAGCTGATGATGGGGATGTATTTTCAAATGTTGCATCTAATCAAAATTATTATGATTAAAAACGGATCACGAAATTCACTTGATCACACACACTTCGTTGTATAATTTTTTTCAGCTTATTATATCACATCATCATTAGCATTGGTATCATGGCCAAATAAGGAAAATGATACATTGGGTCGTTTAATGAGATATTATTTAAAAAGACGCCACGGGGCACACACGTTAACATATAATATATACGCTAACCAACGCAAAAAATAATTTTTCAAGGGTTATCTTGTAATGAAAACGTGCAGCACGTTATAATAAACCGGGCAAACAAGGATTTTAAGGAACAACTAGTAATTTTTTTTTACTAATAATCCAAAAAAAACTGATGGAAATGTTACAAATAATTATGTTACTTTTTGAGTTAAATATTTTATCTTTTTGGCACAGGAACCACCACGCGGTCTGCTGTATCACCACCGCTGCGTGTGGAAATTCTATGAGAAAAAGAAGGACACCACCTGCACCTCTGCCTTAGAGACGACACAGGATTTTGCGTGCTCGCCCTCCAGTCAAGATGTTCTTTTTTTTTCTTTAAACGACTACAAAAAATATTTTAACGATGATTTTTTTTAATTCTTGGAACAAAAAAAGAAGGAAAGAGTTACTGTTGGTGGTACACATATATGCATCAGTTGGAAAAACTCAATAATATCTTGATTCATGCCATCAGCAAAACAAGCAAACAATCCCACGAAGGAACAATGACAATGATTTAAGTTGCTTGCTGAATGGATGGATATACGCACTCCATGCATGCAGGTTACACATTAGTTTAGTTTGATCACATATTGGGCTGTGGTGTGGTTATATAGATAGCCTTGTTAAATTAGATCCATAGTAAATGGAATGGAAGGTCATCCTTGTCGAATACTAAGTATTTATCCCATTATTCAGCTTTTTCCATTTTTTTTGTCTTCTGGTCAGGCCCAGATAACCTAATTTAGTTCTCAATGGTCAACAAATTAGGTGAGTAAATTCGATCGATGCGGTAGTGATCTTCAGTGATCCAGAGTCATAAATGGGATGTCATGCAAAAGTTTTCATGAAGTTGGACTACTCGTTGATCTTTAACTGTGAGATTACAGATAAGATTTGTGTCTTGCTTTGTTGCGGTACATTTGCGACTGGATTAGCCAGGAACTTTTTAGCTAGTATACCATGCCAAATGTCTTGAAGCGACTCCACCTATTTTCGGCGTCTCCTCCCGTTCGTTCCAGAAGAAGTAGAAATATCACTTTGTGAACGTGAATAATTACTCGTTTATTCAAAAGGTGCGAAATTCCGTGCCTTAATTTGATTAATTCACTTTTAATTGGCAGAATCGATAAAAAACGATTTGTTGGTTTTCCTGATGTTCTGACGATACAATGTTCAGCGTTCAAAATTAGAGCACTCTACTCTGCTCAAGAAAAGTTCTCGATTTAGCAACAAAATTGACAACGTTTATGACAAAGAGTACACTTGTTGAATGATATCATATCCATTCCAAAATCCATTACACAGAAACACTATTCAGCGTTCCATTTACTAATTGTCTTAATGCCCTTCCCTTTTTATTGTCAAGTGCCAAAAATTAACATGAAGTGCATTCTCATTCCGTCCTCCCAATTCTTGTCTTGTCTTCTTGGTACTTTACCACTATTATAAACTGATTTTAATGTTTTCACAATCACAAATTACAATTTTTTAGCCCTTCAAATTGTTTACTATCGATGACACAATGTAAAGTTTATACACAAAATGCATCCAAGCAGTGCATTCTCAATAAAAAAAATATCAATTCACCTCCACGCACCACTAGGTTTTATTTATGGCTTCATTTGCGACACAAATACATTTATCTTCTTTCATTCATTTTTTAACCGTCCAAAGGTTTCTCTGGCTAAAAAAATATAAAATAATTTTTACTTGTCAAATAGACCAACAAACCCAAAGATTGCTATCTGTTATCTGTCTATTAAAAGTAAAAGCAGTTGTATTTGTTAGGCTAGGTTCTTCAGCAGCATAAGATTTTAGCGGCTCAGCCGAGTGAATGCCGATCACTTTTGTGTCGAGACGTACAAACAAAATTGTGTGTTTCAATTCAACAATTCATTCGCTCATTTTAATTCTTCTTTATAGTTCATTTTTTATAGTTAATGCACTCAATTGACAACTCTTTATATTATTATCACACTACTTGTAGGATGCAGTAACAATACAGAATACACGACGATGACGACGAACAAACACCTACAATTGCTCTGCAAACTGCATTTCTAATTTGATGTTTTGTGATGCAGTTTAGATTTGTGAGTTGACCATACTTTGAGTATGTACTTAAATACAATTACAATTTAGTCAAGTATACTTTTAGAAGGTTGTTTTGGAATTTCGCAATTTATTTTTATCTCTGCCTCTGTCAGTCAAACAAAACTAGAAAACATACACACTCCACATGTAGCCATATGTAGTATATGTATTCCCAGTTAGCTGCCGTTTGTGCCGTTGTCGCTGACAATGCAGTGATGGACAGTTAATCAACAATATAAAATGCAAACACACTAAATGTATTCCGTAGAACAGACCAGAATCTCCTTTCAATTTGGTTGAGATTTGATTATTCAATTCAATCCACTAGTCGCAGCCCAGTCCAATCAATCCGTAAATAAATCAGTAATAGAAAAAAAATGAAGGTGTTTTTTTGATCTAGAAACAAAGACAGTTCTGCTTAAGGCTACTATAATTCTGTCGCGTCACCAATCACTCGATAAACCGATGCAATTCGTTTTCAGCTACCTCCAGAGACTCTTGACGTATTGACTTATACGCTGCTATTTTTGCACACGTGAATGTCTGTCGGCTTTTGCTATATATTTATGATTGCTCAGTGAGGAGACAAACCGTTGACACAATGAATATGTTTTAATGATTTTGTTTTCTTTCATAAATTCAAAACAAAGAAAAATTAACACGCGTCTTGTTGGATTGTTAAATGGTATCGCAACTTTTAACAAGCTACTGCGTGGCACTTTTTTAATTGGGGTGTTATGATGACGATGGTGGTAGTGGTGTTTTGTGATTTATCAGTAATCTTAAAGGGTAGTCAGTCATTAATATGTGAATAAAAATATGAAATGATTGTTAATGCTGATGATGGTTGCACTTTTTAAGCAGTTATATAATTGCATATATGTGGGGTTCGACGATAGTACGCTTCATAAACACACACACACAAACTACGACAAAAAAAAGTATTTAAATGTTCATATCGTACGCATAACATGTAGTAATTGTAACAATAATAGCAAGTCAAGCCAACAAAGTACTCTGTTCTTTAATGTTTTGATGAGACGGCATTAGCATCACCAGACACTACACACTCTCGGCACTTTACTCACATAAACACATAAACTCCTTTGCTTTTTCTCTATCAAAACTGCATAAAAATGATGATAATAAAAAGTGTAGAAAATTGCAGCAGCTAACTACTTTGTATGGTTTACCTGAAGAATAAAGTATGCTGGTGCTGCTACTATACTTTACAATTTGATGTATATTTATTCATGAAGGAGCACAGAGAGCTTGATGTGTTGTGGTAATAATTCGACAATAACCAACCAACCAAATAATATCTAGGCGAATCACATAGTGCACATGTGTTAATAATAAAATAAATGTGTTATTTTGTATTTTTTTTTCTTGAGAAGTTAATAATACAGATCTAATAAGAAGCTGTAGTCCCAAAAAAAGTACATGCACTTTTGCAAATTTGTAATAGTTTTGTCATTTTATTATTATCGTTGGCAGCCGTTAAAAAGTTAGCTTGGCTTGGTGGATGTCACAAGTTGCAAAATCACAGGAGAGTAGCTTTTGTACTACTACTCATAATACGATAATTATATGATGATTAGCTGCCTCTCCGAGTTTTTTTGCACTGAAGATTGTTTTTCAATTACAACAAATGCAAATCAAATCATTAAATAAAAAATGTTCACTTTTTCTAAGTTTCGATTTCAAAATTCAATTCAAGTCTATTTTACACACAAAATGTACACACGTTTTTATATTGTAATGTTATACGCGTATATACGCATTTTTATGGAGATTGTCAAAACAGTTTAATGATCTGAGAAGAAAAACACTGTTTGAAACACTCGAAAAAACTCATAAGAATGAGTTGGATAAGAGTGAGTGAATATATGTTTCTTCTTTGATGCCTTGTTTTGCACTGCAGTCTTGCATATCAAGCAAACCAACTTCTATCCCAAAAAGTCACATTGCAACAAGCGCGTTTTCTCACACTCTCAGCGCACACAAAAATCTCCAACAATCAACTTCATTGCTGCTGTTGCGTTTTATTATATTTCTTATTGTTGCTCCTTATTTGTTGAGCCACTACTCTATATGATCCTTATT
>JAQFZH010000818.1:0-27067 GCA_034695485.1 Entomobrya nivalis
TGAATAGGTTCGTATGGAATAGCAAATGGTATCATCATATCTCCCAAAGCCATCGTGAAGAATGAAAGTGATAAACAGTTAATGAAAAGTTCGATTGGAGAAAGTTTTCCAAAATATGGGTGCAGGACTATGGATTTTTGATAGAGCAACATATTCGAATTTATGGTTAAAAGTTTACCTAACTGATTTAAGGCATACTTTACCTCAAAATGTTTCGTATAGACAATATGGCAGGTCAAAGCAACGATAATTGTTGACGTAAGGAAAAACACATAAACAACAAATTGTTCGATGTTTAAAAGTGTAAAGGAATTCCAGTGGAAAATTAGCCAAAAGGTGTGCCAAATCATAACAGGTAGATAGAATGAGGCGAATGTTATTAGTAGGAAGTTTCGTATATATTTGTGCACAGGCTGATCGTACAGATTATTATTTATCAATTGTAAGTTTGCAACGTTTACTGCATTGGGTGACGGAACTATTTTATTTATTCGATAAAGTATTTCGAATGCTGCCAGTGACAACGACATTTCGAATAAACTTGTATAATATTTTTCAGAAAATAAAATACGTTCTAAAGTATTTATGAGCAGTTGAAAACTTGCAATAAGCTACACGGCTACTGGATAAACTGGGAAAATTTTCGTTGACTTTATTTAATTAAGTAAATGTATAAAAGCTGCTATTTCATAGAATGTGTAATAAATAGATGCAGTTTATAAAGGCGTTTCTTTTAACCTATCATACTAGCTTAGACAACTTATATAAATCTTATCTTGTATATCGTTTACATAACGATAGGGTGGACCCGTTGCATATATGCCACTTATTGCGAGTTTACTGTTTAAATTCTATTCATATCTTTAAATGTTTTTTAAACGAGCGTTGTGATAACCTCAAATGATAAAACAATGCATGATCACGTAAAACCTGGCTCGATATTACATAAATGCTTATTATTGAATTACATTTTTTTAATTGTATCTTCTGAATAAAATCATGGCCATATTTTATGCATCAAAGATAAAAAGCTACAATTAGTTTTATGACGCATTAAAATTCCGTACTTCAAAATAGCGCTTAAACATATCATTTTTTAAAGTACAGGTTCAAATTGGCAAAGAGGACAATTTATGACGTTTCATATCTCATACATTTAGATTATATGTCGGATTAGTTCATTTTTCATACTCCAATTAAGGATCTAGTTGGAAATGGCTCCTTTTCTACTCAAAGTATCCTTATTTAGCACGAAAAAACCAATAAGTATGTATAATACGATTTTATCGAATTAGTACTTTTTGAGACCAAAAATAGCAAAAAAGCTTGTTAATTTTTATTCATTTAGTCACATGTAATTATTGATTATAATCCAAATAGATATCGTTGTCAGTGTAAATGTTCAAGAGAACTTTTCAAGGTTCTGGTCTAAATCACATCCCAAAAAACTAGTAACTATAACCAAATGTTAACAAATCAGCAGAAATGTCAACCTGCTTCATCACAAACCGGAAGATATTTCAAGGCCAATAATTAGAATTAAACTTTAAAAGTTAAATAGGGAAGTTTTATTAGGAAATATTCATCAAAACTCTAATTTATTATCCTATATATCTTTCTGTGTAAAATTGTCATGGAATCAAATTAAGTTTAGTTGATCAATCTCATAAATCAAGTAGATTAAACTTAGGTACTTAAAGCGTAGTATGGATTTATTTGTAAACCATTCTTCTCAACTCTGCAGAATTGTAGAAGTACACAAGCTCGATAAATCTTTCTTAAATTGTATTCATATAATGAACAAAACTCCATTCAATTTTACAATTTGTAGTGGAAAAAAATATTTACCGTACCAGGAAACAATTTATTAACAAGTTTGCTTCCGGTATTGGCCCTCCGAAAACATACTCAGGATATAAAAATTCAAACAATTTGGTTGTAGAACATTCATTTAATCCTCCATCTACCAAAATAAAGTCCACCAAATCGTACCTGCTCTGTAATTTAAATTTAAGAAACCACAACTCAACTTATTGTTTCCACAGTACAAACTCAAAATGTTAAGCAACCGTCTTTACAAAATGGTATCATTTGCCACATCACTTGGTTGCCCCATTGGAGCTGCATCGCTAGTCTGACAAAATGCAACACGGATTTTACATAACTTCTAATCCTAAATATATCAAAAGAATGCAGCAAACCAATTTCATTTTATGTGCATAGGTATTTTCCGGATTTCTTTTATATTTTAAATTTCGCCATGAGAAAAACATAGAGCGCTATAACCTCATATTGTTTTAATGCTTTGGCGCAACGGATGTGGTATTTGATTGCTTTTCTGCAACACGTTGGCTTTTGCATGACATTTCCAAACAAATGAATGTAACGATACAGCTTCTCCAATATATTCATAGTAATTGCACATTTTGACATGGACATCTTTTTGTCTAGTTTTTATATCTATTTATATATTTCTTACGGGAACCTACATGCCGAACTTCGGACCAAACTCAAATCGAGGTAATTGGTTTCTTGACATTTTAGTATTTTGTACCGGAATGTGTTGGATTAATTAGTGGATTATTTTGAGTCTTTTATGCTTTTACGACCTTACCGGACTCTTGGAGCTTGGTTACCTCAAAAGTATTATTCATTTTTTCCAGTTGGCTTTTTTATTTCAAAATTTCACACTTGGTTTTTATTCGTAGCTAGCATAAACGGAGCGATTACATTTGGCCATATTCTTACATATGTATTTTACGTGACAGTTATATTCCCAAATGAGCTTAAAGTTGGAAGTAAAAATGCAAGATATCGAACTTTGGATAAGCTACGTGATAATCCGGGTAAACTGATGCACGTTACAGATGCTTTAAAATTTTATTAACTATTTAACTATGTGCTTTATTGGTCGATTTGTTGCATTTACTCATGCACTTATGATAGTGTTGCCGGTATTGAGCATATTTGTGTCGTTTAGATATTGGAATGCTTTAAGTACTTTGGGTTAAGGACCAGTTTTATTGGGATTTCCCTTAAACTTGGGTTTTTGGACTCTTGTTTTGCTGTTAGGTGAATACATGTTTGTGAGGAAAAAGAAGATTACCATGTAGTTTGTCCAACGAAAGGAAAAACAAACGACGAAAACGTATGTTGTTTTCTTTGTGGCAAAAGATACAAAAAAATCCTTTCATAATTTAAATGCATTTCTGCTGTATTACAAATTGATTGTTATCTAGAAATAAAACGTCATGAATTCTGTTCAATTGGAATTTCTTCCGAAACTTACTAGACTAATTTTTTATAAATACATATTTTATTGGCGATTTAGTACTTTTCATTTTATATTATTTAGGCTACTGATTTTAAGGTCCGCCAAAAGAGTTTATGGAATAATCGACACGTTCCCAGTAAAAATGCAATGTAATGTAAAATTATAAGTTGACGACAAATCAAGCAGAAATGACTGTAGAAGAAATATCATATAGAAACTTTAATAATAAATTAATATCAAATGTGAAGTGCAATTGTTTGGGACGGATACAACGCTTTATATAGTCGCCCCAATTTTATTCCCAACAAAATTAAAATTGGCGAGCAGAATTTTCTCAGAAAGCTGTAATAATAGCCTATTGTTTAACTGTTCATATGAATGTAAAACTCTTAACAATTCGTAATAATACATGATTGTATTGAAAACAAAATATATTTCCCAAAACAAATTTATTCATTTTATTCAGCTTTACATTAATTATGATATATGAATGTGTGTGGTCACTTCATCGTTTTCATTTTTGGCATAAGCCGAAGTTGTAGCTGCCCACAACTTCATCTTTGAAATGGTTAACACGACGGTGGGTTGGACTTGGATCAAGCACCTCCATACTCTCTTTTTTCAATCTTCTCAAATAGCGACATTCCGAATGCATTTTTGTGTAGGACCATAATTTCTAAACGTCATATTTTGGGACACCTTCAGATCAATTTCCGCCACAAGGTGGATCATAACAAATAATAAACTCAACGTTGAGTAAATCTGCTTGACTACAACAGCTAAGTCAGTAAAACGAAAAGGATTAGTTTGATAACTGTAAAATTTTAATTAAACCCATTCAGATGACTTTGTATTTTTAAAAGAAGGATCCAAGTATGACGACCAACATGACCAATTGCCTCTCCCTTAAATGTCAAACTTTCTAGTTAAATCTTTGCCAAATCTTGAGACTTAAGAAGAGAATTGTATTGCTGTTGTTGCTGGTGTCGTCAATTTCGCATTTCATCTCTGTGAAAATCCAACTCAAGATGAACATTTTTATGGTTGAATGTAGTAAAAGAAAAGATAGTGGCAACATGTCCTTCATTGTTCGCTATGTGGTTCTCATTTTAAACTCCTTCAAGTTTGGTAGATTAACGGTGGCAAAAAGGAGTTTTAAATTGATGACATCCCCACCTGGCCCACTGTATTTTATTTCAATGTAAGGTATACTTAGAAACAACTTCGTCAACCTTTCCCAAAAATCAATGAGAGTAGTTGGTTGTTGGGGGAGGATGTTTACATTCAAATTATCCCAATGGGTTAGGTCGCTTTGCTTTGTATTCAATTGCAAGCTTTCCAATAAACCCTGGTCCGGTATCTACGAGTTTTAAAAACTTTTCAAACTTGATCGTACGTTTAGATCGCTGTTGGGGGTTAAGGAAAAAGAGTAGTTTTCTGTGATGAATAATTGTTGTCCGAGTGGAAAGCACGATGGATTTTAAGGGTTCATGAGATAATGTTTCCAAAGTCTTGTTTAGGAGCTCATTGGACAATGTTATCCCAAAGTGTAGATGGTTGTCAATAATGAAACGCTAAATGTCAGAAACAACTCCCAAGCTTGACACAGTTTTGCTTTTATCGTTTTGGTTTTTGTAGAAATTCTGAAAGTCACCGAATTTTTTTTAATAACTGGCAGTGAAGGTACGGATCAGGTTAGATTAATAGAACATGTCCCTGTGATAAAGTGGACGTAAAACTTACCTCAACGAGAACCATTTTAAAATCTTGATTTACATTTCCCCGTCGACTTTCTAAATTTACAGCTTTCACATATTCGGACTTCTGAGTCAAATTTTTCTCGTCCAACTTGAGGGTGAAAACCCTCACCCTCAGGAATGAGGTTCATCTCATCACAACTTATGTGAATGATCTCAAAATAGAATGTAAGAATTAAAGCACAGACCCGTTAAGTCAACTGATCTCTTCTCTCACACATGAGGTTGTTCTTCATCGCCTAAGTTTACCTATGTTCCTGTCAAGTTAACGAAGGATCTAATATCATCATTTCGATTTCCGTACCGTGCTATGATTCAGTGCTAGCAGCTACAGCACATCTTCCACCATCATGCGTCATTCCCATGCTGAACAAGAATTTGAAATTAAAAAACTATTGATAAAAAATATAACTTACTTTGCGTTTCTTCAAGCATTTTTCCCGGCCGCTCAATACCCCAGTTTTGCTGAGTTGGATAGATAAAAAATTGCCTTTCCTTCTGCCAAAGTGAACGAGATATGAGAAGGAGTAACCTAACTGCAGTATGGAGGTAGATCACGATCATCATCGCAACACTCCACCATCACAAACAGCTCAACATTAAAGAGTATTAAATGGTCTGTACTGGAATCAGGTAAAGAAAAATGTGTTAGACATGTGTTAAAATATAAGACATACACTTTTTTGGTACCACATACAATAACACTAAAGGTTAATACATTGGTAACATTGTTTGCATAAATTTTATGAATGAAAAGATAATACTTCAACTTTGTTACAAAATACTTGAAAAAATGGATTATGCACTTTTCGCTTTAATAATTGCGGTCAACTTACATTTAGTTATCATACTGTATAGATTATCTCGACTTCTTCTCGATTATTCTGGATTGTTCTTAGATTACTCCGTTGACGAAAACTGCATCGTTTTTCATTATATTTATTGTCCTCTTTTCGTTTTCCATCTTTTTTATTAAATCCTACGTTTCCTACCCAGGGTGCCCATGTACAGATAATGCTAAGGTTTCTTCGCAACTTGAACTGCCAGGGGGATCCGCTATTTTGTTTCGTTTCTTTATGCAGAAAAAGTAGTTATTTGCTACCCAAACATAGGACGAAACAAAACAAAATGGCGGATCACGCTAGCAGTTCCAGTTGCGAAGAAACCTTAGCAATAACAATACACAATACCAAAGCTATCTAACATAATATGGTTGGAGATTTTATGAAATATGAGAATATTTCTAAAGTAATGTGCCTGACCCAAATAATCATGAACACTTTTACAGAATTCCTTGTTTGCTTTGTTCCATAAGGACAGCCGTTCAATTCTTAGGCTCTTATGGAAAAAAGTAAACAAGGAATTCTTTAAAAGTGTTCATTACTATTTGTGTCAGAGACAATACACAACAAAATTTACATTCATCTACATGTCCGCCTGTCTCTCCGTGTGTCTTTCTGTCTGTAAGCACGCTAACACAAAAATATGTTAACCGATTTCGCTCAAATTTTATCATTTGGTCACCATGGTCAACATCAAGAACTTCCAAGCTCCCAAGATCGAATGCCAAGATTAAAGTTTCCAACTTTTTCATATTGTATGTTTTAACAGTGCAATCGGAAATTGTCGTTGAGTAGACCACAATGTAAGTGTCTATTTGGATCATAAAAACCTTTTTTAGGGTCAGAAATCTGGGTCAAAGCTAAAGGCAAGGTTGGGTGACTTATCATTCGAAAACGTTTTTCATTGGCAACGACAATGATCATCATTATCACGTAAAACCTGTTTTTGACTTTTATTTCCAGTGGTATATATCAAATGAATAATACCTAAGCCGACACTAATGTACTTAGGAAGATATTGAGTAATCAAACTGGTTGGGTTCTTTATTATTTATCTTTAGTAACATTATCATTCCTTCAAGTTTCACATGATAATTAACAAATATATGGTGTTATATGTATTAATGGTGTTGTACAAAAAACTAAATGTTAAATCAACTTGTTTATAAAGTGAAGGAAATTAAGCTATGCACAAGGTTTTAATTGAGCCAATTATTTAAACTCGAATTTAGTTAGCCCAGAATTCACACATTCCGGCTTCAATATTATGTGTTGTATAAGCAACCACATATTTCAAAACGGGGAAAAATTGTCTGGTGTAAAGCCAAAAGGATTGTTCTTGTTGTTCATTGTTTGATACATATAATTTAATTTGAACGAAAACAAACGAACAAGATTATTTTAAAAACACGTTTACTTCCCCGATAAATAAGTGCCTTTAAACGTGTTATTAGTACTATTAAAAATACAAAAGCTCAAGGTTCAGATAGCCCATAATCCCATAAAATTAATACAGTTGGCATTTTAATTCGGCTGGACTTAAACTGAGTAGTAGACTTAGGTAAAAAGTATTCGTGAAAAAATAATTGCTTATCTATAATGTAAGTATTTTATATAAACCACATACTTTCATTTTGAAGTCATACCACAAGTATTTTATAGGATGATGCGGAAATTCCATTTTTTTACAAAGGTCTAGGGAAGCAACCAAAAACAAAATATAGATAGTTTGAAAAACTCTATTTTGTAGAACAATACACTTTTCAAACTAAGCACATCGACAACAATGTACAAAACCGTCCAAACCAAGTTTGTGAGATTGCTTGCAAACCTATTTTGTGATTTGCTTTTCTCTCAAAGAATTCCTATATTTATAAAAAAGACTTTTACCAACTACTTCACTAAAACAACAATTCTTAAAATCGCAATGACGCTGGTAACCATTTTCAAGTGCGTGCCAGTAAAATTGGATAACAGTAAAATAGTCCAGTTTTCCGTACACAATGACAAATTTCTGAAATTATTAAACCTAAAATGTTGGCTTTGTTTCATTTTAAGTTTTATTGAACTTATCGAAATTATCACAGCCCTAATTGTTTACCAAAATCCTTCCATAATTCAAAACATATTTGGGTGGCTAACTTTGGTCATGTTTGTATATATAACCGGATTTGATCCTGGTCTCTGAAAGATCAAGGACCCGCAATTGCTCCTTATCTCAACAATCTCTTAGCATTCAAAGCAAAACACGGAAACCTCAACATTAATTCTGCCCGGTCTCTCAGTCAGATTCTTTGCTTATTTTTAACTCCACTTGTTCTTATTACCACCATTTTTTGTTTTGGGAATACACTGGTCTAATCCATGTCAACCGTCCTTCCTGGATACTTCCTTTTGAGTGAATGCAACGATCTTGAAACTTCTACAATTATTAGGTGGATTCTTTAAATAATAATTTTTGCGCCAAATGTATGGATAGCGTACTTTGGAACCAATGCAGCCATGTTTTTCGTTATGTACATTGCTGTTATAGCTGCTACGCTGTTCGAGGAAGCTATACACATATTTTGGGCTCGACTTCACAAAGGCCCTGAAGTGTACAAAATTCATGTCGATTATATGGAGCTTCAACTGTTAAACACATTTTGTAACCAAGTACAACAGAATTGCTTGGGTATAATTATTGCAACTTCATTAGTATTTATCTCTTGTGATTTTGCTCTGCTAGTTCGCCTTGAAAATGACGCGAATAAAATTACTTTAATAGCATTTGGCATGGGATTTATTGATGGAGCGTCCGGACTCTTTTTAATACTTGGTTGCTTGGTAACGTTGCATAAACTATCCACTAAGGTTCTGAGATTAGTTAAAAAAATAAAAATTAACAAATAAAAGAATGTCTACATTTGATTTTAAATTGATGCGAGGATTTTGAAAATCTTGTGGCTCAATTAAAATTAAATTTGGCAATGGGAATTATCCAGAAGATCTCACTGCGTTGAAATGTTTCAACTTTTCGTTAGAGCAAACAGTTCAAGTTTTACTGATGTTTGAATGAATCCATCTTTTTGCAGTTTTCCTTATATGAGTAGCAACTAGATATCCACTATGTAAGCTGTATTGATGTAATGAATTGTCTGTTTTCTGGTTTTAATATAGTCGAAATAAGTGCGAGTTTTACTGATACTCACGGTTTGGTCTGAACCCGTAGTTTGTATTATTACGTAGAAAAAAATGAAACTTCGCCCAATATTTACCTTAGCACGTTTGTCCGTCCGTCAGTCTGTATGTCAGTCTGAGCACGATAACTCAAATTGACAAATTACAAGTAAAACTTGAATCTTATCTGCTGGTTTTTGGAACGCGGTTTCCTGTTCACTTTTTCTCATTGCATAGGCATGGCGGCTTTTTAAATTGAGTATGACTGCGTTTGTAAACGCCACTGTTGCATAAAATTGGTTTGGCAGGAAAAGCTACACCAGACCATATTAGATCAACGTTGCAAATCACTAAGGTTTACTGATTGTAATATGTTTAAATGTACTAAATTTAAATGGATTTGATCTCCAATTTGCATTGCTCTTTATCAAGGTATTTCTTGTAATCAAAAGAAAAAATTTCTTACCCAGATTAAATTTAAATTAAAAATCAAATCAATAGAGTATCCACTGCAAAAACTGGTGAATTTTACGTATTAATGTTAACACAAAAATTCTGAATGTCTGGCAAGGCGAATATTAGTCAAACTTTTTTCGACTTTCAAATGAAAATATAAACTAAGGCAAACGTATAACCAATTTTAATACATGCGTCATCCCAAAATTAACTCTAGAAAAATACCAAAGTAAGAGACCATTCTAAGATTTTTGGTTTCTTGGACACTAATTTAACTCACAAACAAAAAATTTAAATCGAACTTTATAAACACACTGTCTAAATATGTTTAAATGCCAATTTAACTATTCCCCATTTACTCATGAAAAACTCAAAATATCCACCACATCAGGGAATGATGGTTTTAATGCGCAAGATGGTTTTTTTAAATGGTGCCGTCAAAAATATACTCCTTGCTTTTAGCTAGTTATTTGTTTGTCAGTGTTTTTTTACCCAAATAAAATCCACGACGAAATTTAATTTTTTTCTACAATAAATGTATTATTTATGTAAAAGCATTTTTAGGTGCTCTTTGATATTGAATTCTTGAAACGTATTACTTAGTTATAGTTTGATAGGTAAGGCTATGTTAAATGTATGACCGGACTTCATAAAAGACTTTGGGCTGGCTTTTTCTAATTAATCGCAAAAATCAGTTTATCAAATCTTTTAAAATGTACTATTGAGGCATGCAAAGGTTGATTTTCTGTTCGCAAAGTGCCGTACTAAAACTTGTTTACAAAATGAAGAGACTTGAATTTAGAAAAAATACAAGGTCGTAATTGAGTAAATAAGATTTGTGTCCACGTCATTCAGCCAAGTCTCACTATGAATAAATACATGCATATAAAAACAAAATTTATTAGGTAATAGTAAAAACGGGTCATTTCTTGGTTTACTTGTTTTCCATTTTTTGAGGATTATAATTTATTTGGGCGAAAAAGTCGAAGCTGATTTTTAAACATGTTTACTACACTGAAAATCAAGTTGCTTCGAACATGTCAATTACATTTCTAAAATTGCATAAAATTAGTAGTTTAGGTGGCCATTAGTCTTATAAAATCATTGCAGGCTATACAGTAAAAAATTGTTCGATGTAAATAAATAAAGGCATAATTTAATTAAAAGTTTTATTTTGAAGTAGGTCATACCTCATGTATCTTCTGGGATGATACGGAAATTCAGTGGACTATTTTTAATGGATTTGAGTAAACCACCAAACCTCATCTATTGAAAAAATTTCTTCCGTGGCTCAAATTTTTTCCCAAAATAAGCTTTTGATTAGCCTTTTTGTCAAATTGTTTAGTACTCATTAAGATGATATATTCCAATGATTTTACTAAAAATACAATTCTGAAATGTACAATGAAGTTGGTGACTTTTTTTAGGGCGTGCCAGTAAAATTATTCATTTCTCACAACAGAAGAACAAATTTGTAAAATATTTGAATCTAAAATGTGACCTCTGTGTACAATTTTAACTTTTATTCAACTTATTCAAAATGCCGTAGCACTAATTGCGTACCAAAATCCTTCTGTAATCCAAAACATACTTGGATGGCAACGTGTAACCCCTTTTATTGATATAACTGTCTTTATATGGTCTTTAAAAGATCAAGAGATCGTAATTGCTACTTATTTGAACAACCTTTCGGTATTCAAAGGGAACCATGGAAACAAACATTAGAACAACAAGATCATTGAATCCAACTTTTTGCTTGGTTGTAACTCTATTTGTTCTTCTTACTCACATAGTTTTACCACCATTTTTTATTCTTAGAATTCACTGGTCTAATCCATGTCCTTACTCGGACACTTCCTTTTGATTAAATGTAATGGTCTTAAAATAAATAAAATTGTTCAGCCTATTCTCAAAATAATGATTTTCGGGCTAAATATATGGATAGGATACTTTGTAATCAATGCAGCCATATTTTTTGTCATTTGTATTACTGCAATTGCTACTACATTGTTTCAACAAGCCATTAAAAATTTTTGCCCACGACTTCAACATAATCCCGAATTATACTAAGTTTATGTAGTTTTTAGGGAGCTTCAGCTCTTAAACATATTATGTAAATAAGTGAAAAATTATTGTAACTTCAATAATATGTATTTCTGTCAATCTTGTTCTTTTAATTTGACTTGAAAACGACGCTAATATGATTACTTTGCCAGCATGTGGCATTGGATTTATTGATGGAACGTCAGGACTCCTGTTAATACTTGGTTGTTTAGTCTCTCTTCATTAACTATCTAGGAAGGTTCTCGAACTAGTAACAACGATAAAGGTAACAAGTAAAAGAATGTCCTTATTATATTTTAAATTGAGTAGAAGATTTTGAAAATCTTGCGGAGCGGAGCATATAAAATTCAGTAATAGGAATTAAATGGTTAATGTTACAGCATTGAAATGCGTGAACTTTTCTTAAGAGCAAACAGTTAAAGTCTTATTGTAGTTGGAATGACATGTACACTTTTCACTGTGAAGAGAATGTTTGTGTGTTAACATGTTTAACATCTAAGTAAAATGTATAATTGCAAATGCATTTTTATGGTTTCGAATTACTTGAATAAAATAGGTGTCTATGTTATAGTTCCTGCTTAATCTCAGCAGTGAATTAGGTTTTATTTTGAGCATCTTTTTCTCGATTGACCAAGTAAAATTTTTCGATTTCACCAGGTCTTAAATTAATTTTTCAAAGTATTTCTGTATGTTGCTAGAAAAATGCATAGCTTAAAACGGATCTTCGAAATTTTTAAGAAATCTGCAACAAATTGTTTAAAACACCATGTCAGTAAAAATTTGATTTCCAAAAGAGTGGTACCGATCAACATGACGGTCAGTTGTACAGACAATTGTCCTCAGTTGACAACAAACTATAAGTCAAACGAACAAGCAAACACTCTGCCATCTATGGGTTTACTGCAAATAATAACTAACGGACAATTTTACCGGACGACTCTTTTAATTTTCGGAGTCACATATATATGTGATAAACTGTTAGTCAAGTTCCAAAAAGAAATAGACACGTATGAAAAATCTACGAAACATTATCTCTCAAAATCAAGAAATTTTCAGGTGTTTGGTAGAAACACGGCCTGATCAGCTCTGAGCCCATAAACACAAAATTTACACGTTATGTTAACAAAATGAGGAGTTGTGACTATATAAATTAAATACAAATAATTATATAAAGGTGACGCTTGTTAGGAAGCATTTTTCTTTGGCAGTGTATTTGCCTGTCCCCTTTTTTCGCATTGTCTCCAGCCTAATTACCCCGATTTTTTCCCCCGATGCTTTTTTATCGTAATTTTACCTTTATTCGTATTTATGCCTTGTAATCTTGCTATGCTAGTCCGGCTTGGAAATGACACCAACATAATTATTTTTCTATTATTCGGTATTGGAATAATTAATGGAACGTCAACACTCTTCCTAATGCTTGAACTTTTAGTCTCGTTGCATAAACTATCGACGAAGGTTCTCGAATTAGTAAAAAGACAGCAATAACACGTTAACGAATATCGAGCTTTGAAATTAAATGCAGAAGATTTTAGAAAAAAGGATAGAAAAACGTTACGGACTTCAAGAATTATATGCATGGGAGTTTAGTGGTTCGTTTTAATGAGGTTGAGAAGCGGTTAAGGAATACAAGTGTCGACACTACAAAACAGAAGATGATTTTTTGAAAGGTTTCGATATTTTATAATCTACTAATACTTAGTTATGATTCATCATAGCAAAATTATATAATAGTAGTCGATGTGTTCCAACTAAGCCATGATGACTATGCCTTAAATGCACAACACTTCCTATGAGGTAGAAAAGGGTAAGGAAATCCTTTACCGCTATGGTTACGAAAACGGTCCCATACATTTTAAATGGAGCCATAGGACGACCTTTTGGCCCTATCAACCATTTAACAATTTTTGTTGTATGAACAAGTAAAGTTCTATGCAGGTTATTTTTTGCTCTAGATTTAACGTAGTTCGGAGTTTAGGTTTGTCATTTCGTAATATTTAAATACAATAAAGTATGTAGTTTTGAAAATATCCAAGATATACTCATAAATGTCTTCAGGTCTTTAGAATTATAAGTTCAAAAAGTTCATACCTTTATTATGCAGGCTTTATATTTATAGAACATCATAACATTTTCAGACTGCCATTTTTATTTGGTGGAGAAAATACTTTGATTTTATTATTGTCCATAAAGCTTTCTCGTACGTTCTCTAAATAACTGTTCCTAGTATTCCGTGTAAACTATAGAAGTCTCGGAGAAAACCTTAACAGCAAAGCCCTCCACCTACACTAGCCATCTCCTCTGAATTGTGTATACTCCGCATTTTTGCCGAAAAGAAGGGGAAAAGTGAAGCAAGAAGAAGAACAAATCACAATCTTCATGCATCATGCTCGCATGCTGTCATTTAGACAAGCTCTTTGCTAATCTACTCTTTACTCTCTAATCCTGCCCCGTGGCAATCAACAAATAAACAAATCACCTGACACAATGTCACTTTTGGTTGTTGTGCGTTGAGAGGAACACTATTTGTGGGGAGATTTATGGGATGGATGGAGGAGAGCAACTGGCATCTATACTTTGTCCGGTACTCATAGGACTCACAGCATCCAAATTTATTCATTAATGTTTTGTACAAATGTCGCAAGAGTGGACGTAAAATGTTACATACTCCACACATTTAATGTGTAGAGTTGAATTTCATTTTCATACATATTAACTTGCTTGTTCTACAGGACAGACAATAAACAAAATATTTACGTTGATTGGCGGGCACGACACCATTTAATGCGTATCGTAGCTAGTTAGTAATACACCTTAATCTCATCTCAAAAAAATGAGACATACTTGGACTCCGTTTGATTGTCCTTTTCCTCGGTTCCTCCTCCGACCCCATGCGAAGCCCCCTCCCCCTACTTTGAATGGGGAGGGCATGTTATGTTATTCCCTAAATTTTAGAAAGAGGGATATTTGTATTGGAGAGGAGACACCGAAGAAAATTGTAACTTTTCACTATTCTCAGTTCACCCCAACCTGTAATCCTAGCTCTCTCTGTTGTCTGGCTTTCTAACGAATACCTGTCAACGAATTGTGATGGGGGGACGGGGTGGGATAAGCAGGGATAAATATCCATTACATCCTTTCTCCTCGTTGTCCTTTCACACTTTCCAGAATTTAAAACAAATTTACATGGATACGTATTTTGTGGGGTTTTGGCTCCTATGTCAGCAACTTAATTTAAAAAAAGTGCAGGCATGGACCAAGACCATGGTATATTAATGATACTTTTCCTTGTTTCACATTATAAATATCAACGATGACGCTGAAACGAGTCTTTTTGTGACGCTACAAAGAGTTGCATTACAAATTGACACTGAAAATAAATAAGTGTGAAATAAAACGTCAATGAAACCGTTACCTCTTGCTGGAGGGACGAGAAGTACTACTACGAGAATGAACTCGTAGACCTATAGGCAAACTATGGAACTATTAACCGTATAGATATATGTGCGCTTCTAAAATAATGGCATCTGAACACGAGATTATTTTCGACGTCGTTTGCTTATTTTTAATGTGTTGTTCATGCAAAGAGATGGAAAATTTAATTTAAATTAAATTAAATTTAAAAATTATACATTGAGTATGGTAAATTGTGAAGATGGTTAAAAATGATAAAAAAGAGAGCTTGAAACAGCTGTTTCAAGAAGGTGAAATTTTGGGAGAGTCAAATTGTCTTTGAGATTTTTTTGTGTGTGTTTAATTTTTTCTTCGACTTCAAAGTGTGTTTTATGGTGAATTTCATGAGTATTTGTGACGTTAACTAACTCTGAACCTTTGAGAACCAACAACTCAAACTAACAAATACTGGATTGTTTTGGTATGGAATCCTTATCGGAAACAATGGACCCGTGTAGTTTGTAGCCATCCTCAGGGAAAGTCCACATTCCTGATAACCTACTAATGGACGCGATGGAGGTACGTTATGTTTTATATGTATGTATGTATGTAACAACCAATGTTATTTAACCTCCATATTAATCTTCTTCTTCCTCCTCATTTCACAAATCTTGTTCAACCTCCAAACCTCTACCAAATCGTGTATTTTTTTAAATATCGTATGTTCAATGTAGCATAAAAATAATACATCAAAGCAGCTTTAACATAAGAAGCTTATGTTATACCAACATGTATGAATTCAAACACACACACACAGTTCAACAAGTATTATCGTTAGTGCATGCTAGACTTCTTTTTGTGCTTGATATTAGTTAAAAGATGCTCTTAACGAATAGGTACTTTGTGTGGTGGAATGTGGATCTCGTTGATGAATCTATACAACAGCTCTAGTATGTACTTTAGTTTATTCGCCATTCGTTGTATACATTTCTGTGTATGTCATCATTCGTAGTGCAAACAGACGTTTGGATGCGGTTGACTTGTTGACAGCCACACAGCAAAATGCCTTATATGCATGTGCGCTGTGAAAACGCGGGTTGTTTAAAATAACAAATTTCATCAAATAATCCTGACATAAAAATGCCAATGGTGCATGAAAGATACATTCAAGTCAATACATTCCTTTTTTCATTTGCAGAATAACAGCTCAGCAGGTAAAAGAAGTAATAACGTTGATGTGAGAACACTGCAAAATTTCCTCAATGTATGTTGCACGGGCAATAGCCTCATGCAAGGCCAGGATGAGCGAGTGAAAGTTTTCAAAGTTCTTGCGTATTTTCAAATAACTTATTATTCCCACGGCTTTTTAGGTCGAAGTAGTGGTCACTGAACTATTCCAGTTCGGGAAGTTAACTACCCCCGAACAAGGCTAATGCAAAAATCAACGCACCACAACAAGCCACACATCGTCACTACAACAGTAGCGTTATAAACGGCAGCAACATTACAAACTGAGAAGAGAAAACTTAAGGAATGAAGATGAATTCTTAGTTATGCATTAAGTTTGTGTGTCAGCACGGACTGCGTGGACGGAAGAACGGACATGTACTGACCCCTTGGAAACATACCAGCATATATATTAATCCACATAAAGCCATATTTTATGCTAACCGAGTATACTAAAGATTTTGTGTATATCGTAAAGCTCGGGAAATTTTAGTCCATGTAATGCCATGAGTTGTATTTAAAAAACTTGTGTGTGTATCCTCTACGTGTATTTTTGTTTAGAGTTGCTGAAAAAAAACAAAGTAAACTTTTACACGTTTACATGTCTGTATATGCCTTATTTTTTCAGGTATATTTAAACTGTGTATTGGCAAGGGAGAACTTTTTTATGTAGTTGGATTTTGTTGTTGTTTTCATTTGTCAACAGAGGCACATATTGCTCGTATAGCTATCTACTTACTGCTACATATTTCGTATTCAGTAAAACCGTTTTCGGATTTCTTCGGATTTATTATTTGAAATTCTAATAGCCTTATAGTATACAGTGTATAAAACAAAGGAAAATGAGCATCCTCAGAACGACTCAAAGGATGAAGGAGGCTCGGGTAATTAACCTTTATCCTTCTGGATTGAACCAGGAAAATATCCGGGTGAATCAAAGTGAGTACAATTTATATTTTATTATTGTTATTACTTAACACAATCCAATTCTTGAAACAATTTGACATTAAACCAAATTTAGTCAAATATGGGCGACAGTATATCTGTGCAATTTTCCAAGTTTCTTTATTCTCCCAAAAAATTTCAATCTCAAAACTGTCTTCAACTTCAGTCAATACGTCTAACTGAGGTTTACTGTTTTTATCCAACTTTACTCGGTTTAAGAGTGTCTCAAGTCGCTCCAAAAATGCGTCTACCAAAGCGAAATGTATAGTATTGCAATTTTCGGTGTTATACTGATGCACCAGTAACGTATTAGCGCAACACCGAACACTACTTAGACCCCAGAAAAGATTGCTAGCTTGGGGCTGTTCGACCACTTCAATATTTTCAATGTTGTGGTGTGTGTTGAGGCGAAAGTTTGAATTTACTTTTTTCGCCTTGATATACATCACATGAGTCTTATCTGTAAACAACAGTAATAAAATACAACAAACTATTGAAACAAATAGCGAGTCGCTCGTTATTGTAAATGCTGTGAGAAGTTGAGTAACCATTATCTTCATTTCCGCAGTAAAATATGAAAATATGTATGCATTATAATTTTTTCAACATGTAGCTTTTTTAATTCGAAGCAATTTGCATTTTTGACGATACAGAAACGCTGGGTTCATCTGAGCATACGAAAGATCATAATTGTTTAGCTTTGTAGTTTGCTTTAGTTGGTTGAAAAGGTCTGCCGTAAAATACATTGCATATGGAACAAGTAGCGATTCGTTTCCCTGCTGCAAGAATTATTTTTTTTACTAAATGTTTAACTTTTGTTTTAATGATAATAATTGTAGTGTACGTGTAGATACAGTTCCACAAATATTCCTGGTTGGAATGGCAGCAAAAAGTTCTAGTCGATCATCAAACCCAGAATTGGAGTTGATTGGTTGAGGGTTGCTGAGCTGGCTTGTGTGTTACCATTGCTGGTTTTGTAGTCAATGGAATAGCCGTTGTGTGTGTTGTCACCAAAGGACGATGCGTGGCTGGTGTAACATGTATCATATTATTTTCATCAGTTGCGGTATCAGTACCAATAATAAGCTTTGTAGGCATGGGTGTTGGCGAATGAAGTGTGTGCTGGCTTTTTTTGGCTTCGCTTGGAGTAAATGGCTTGGGTTGTTGCTAATGTACAGTTAAATGAATGGAGTTTGCAGTGGGGCTGATCTTATGAAAACACGACTCGTCGTATGTTTAATAGCATGTACCGTTGCATTTGGAATTCTTGGTTGTGCTGGTTATGATTGTAGCTGGCTATTGCTTGGATTGGATAAGCTGGAGTGTGGCACAGGCGAGACATCAGTAGTTTGTTGTGACTCGTTACCATTGCGATCAGGTGCGACAGTCAATGGAGTACGTACGGTAGGGTATATTGAAATAGAGTAACAATCACGAGAATTCTGCCGTGATGGCCATACGTTTGATTTGCACTTTTGGTAGTAGGAAAACACACAAAACTACATTATTTACAAATATACACTATATACAACTCTAAAACTAACCCAATATGGATATCCTCTCTTCTCCTCCTCAAAAACACATTTTCCAGGTGCGTTGATTGTGTTCTGGACCCAAGATCACATTGTATCCGCTACACAAACATTGCACGTTTTTTTATCAAAACACTGCAGCACAAATAAAAACACATCATACTCTATTACAACACATTATGCATTGCGTAACTTTTTACGTTACGCTTATATTTTAATATGAAAAATTACCATGATGACGATGATGAAAATTTTTTTTGAGGGGGAAGGGAAAGGTGGACGCGAGACTAAAAAGGAATTCTTGTTCTTACAGCAAATTACAGTACGTTGCAGCAAGAATTTGTGAAACAAAGCGATTTATGTAAATATTATACCATTAATATAAATATAGATATTATGATGCAGAAAACACTTTAAAATCCTGAACGTTATGTATATAAAAACATGTCACATGTTTTGGCAGGCGTATATAATTCCATTGGTCGTCATTTCATAACACGTCAACTATGTTGCGTTAATATCAGTCGTCATTGTAGGGTTTGGTAGGATTATTGTTAGTCATTAAATTCTAAAAGCGCGCGTAGTGTCGTTAAGTCTATTTTTACTTTATTTATTTAAACTTGGGTTTCTAGAGATGAACGTAAATCTCTTTGTTTCTCTCCGGTCTGATGTGTATTTTTGCTAAATGGATTTTATTGGGAGTGACGTGTCGCCAGTGCTCAACATATTTACTTTATGCGCCTTATGATCATATTCGTCACCAAATTTATTTGTAAACATCCGTAAAAACTCAAATTTTAATAGCTTATTCGTGAGAAGCAGAACAGCTGCTAAGATGCCAGCTAAGAGTAATATGTGAATAATTGTTTCCTCATCCAACAATGTGCTCCTTACTTTTGCTACTGATGGCTGTGAGGAGAGCAGAGCAAATATTTTTTCAACGATAGCTAAAGGGTCGGCTAACGTGACCATTGAAAGGAGCTTTTTGCCTTTGAAGATAGCTAGTCCTATGAATGATTATGACTATGAATATTGCGCTATATGAAAAATAGTGGGAATTATTTTGATGAAATAATGGTTTTAGTGGAGTTTCCTTTACGGCAAAGAAAGAAACTTTTAGCTCGTTGGGTCGGACAACCCATCTACCCGAGGTGCACGTGGCTAAAGCCGGACGTAGCTTCTCGACACCCCATCTATGCCTATGCTTTTTTGAAATTATGTTTTTTCGACCACTTCGTATGTATGTGCTATTTTTAATGGAATTAAAAGAATGAAACAATAATCATATTACGAAACCTATTCTTATGCAACCTACCAAGCCCTATGCCCCCCACAGTGGACTCTAGTCCCAGACCTGCTGTTTTGGGGAAGACGAAATTGGCTGCCGAACCCCCAAGAGAAACGGCAAAGATGCTCGGCCCTCCCTATCAGGCTTCATCGCAAAACTGCCCCCAGACTGTGGCCTGTTAACGAGGATTTAGCAACCAATTTAAATTGGTGATGTCAATTGACTCCCCCACCGACACCCACCCGGCGCAAGAAATTCAGGTACTGTGTTCCCCGAAGGGACGCTTCCCCTACTCACAAAGTAATGTACATTTCCCCTTTTCCATGCTGTCTACTTTGGATGGATGCAGTGGGGGAGAAAACAAATGACATCACCTCTAGTCAAGACACGTCCTTCCACCACCACTGCTCAAACACAACTATCCAACTTACCCTTTCATATTCTCAAGTCTTACAACTTGCTTCCTTTCCAAATTACTTTCTTACCTACCAACTCATCCAACCGTCCAACTTGGTCAAATGACGTCAATCGACAGCCCTTGACCTGAGCTATCTAATGATGGTCTCATAAACCCCTATCACCGGGCTACCTTCCAAGAAATTCACCAAAGTTCAACTCCTAACTTTGACCACTATGATGCTCCAAAACACCCCATACACATACTTCAAATAACTACTGCAACTTGCTCCCCTTATTCTTTTCGACTATCCTACTTACCCTTACATATTCTCAAGTCTTACAACTTGCTTCTATCCCAAGTTACTTTCTTACCCGCCAACTCATCCAACCGTCCAAATTGGTCAATTGACATGTCAATCGACAGCTCTTCACCAGAGCTATTTAATGATGGTCTCATAAACCTCTATCACCGGGCTCCTTTCCAAGAATTTCATCAAAGTTCAACTTGTAACCTTGACCACTATTATGCTTTAAAAAAACCCACACACATACGTGAAAAACCTAGAATCCTACAAATTGGCAAAATAGCCGGAGGTAGATTCTCAACACCACATATATTCCTATGCTTTTATGAACTTATGTCTTTATGAACTTATGTTTTTATGAACGTATGGTTTTATGAACTTAAGTCTTTATGAACTTATGTTTTTATGAACTTGTGTCTTTATGAACTTATGGTTTTATGAACTTAAGTCTTTATGAACTTATGTTTTTATGAACTTGTGTCTTTATGAACTTATGGTTTTATGAACTTAAGTCTTTATGAACTTATGGTTTTATGGACTTATGTCTTTATGAACTTATGTTTCTATGAACTTAAGTCTTTATGAACTTATGTTTCTATGAACTTATGTCTTTATGAACTTATGTTTCTATGAAATTATGGGGTTATGAACTTATGTATCTATGAACCTATGGGGTTATGAGGGCAAACATTTTAGAAACCTTTAGCTCGTTGGATTTGAAAACCAACTACCCGAGGTGCACGTGGCTAAAATAGCCGGACGTACCTTCTCGACACTCCATATATGCCTATGCTTTTATGAAATTATACTATGATGACCACTTCGTATGTATGTGCTATTTTAAATGGAATGAAAAGACTGAAACAATAATCATATGACCAAACCTTTACCTATGCAACCTGCCAAGCCCTATGCCCCCGACAGCGGAAAGGAGCAAAAGGCAAAGGTTTGAATTTTATTTGCAAATGGAGTTACTGACTGAAATGACTGCACTACTAGACTATCTACAATGTCAGGTCTGTGTGTACCAGCAGTTTCTTGTAAAGAACACACTGCTGGTGCTAAGGTTTTACAACTTTGAACCGTTGGTGAATTTGTACTTCAATTAACTAGTTAGTGTTAGTGCTGTGTTGTTCTTCTTAACATAAAAAACTGGAATGGACCAACTGGCACGCCCCCAAAAGAAGTTGCGGCACGTGGTAGTGTTTCCACTAATGTCAACAAGCCGCATTTTTTCGGTCGAAGTTGATTCTATTGAACATCGCCGACAATTACATTCTAATCATTACATTTGACTTCAAAGTCTGGAAAAAAAAGCAGGCAATTCATGGTTGGCAAATAAATTTTGTGGTTTGGTGCTTTACATATAAATTTGTGAGTCCAGCTTATAATAAAAATGATAAAATGTTATCGAATCCACTAACAATTTAGTTTTTACATTGTAATTATTTTGATCGTTTGACTCCACTAGTATTTCTTAAATTTTCAATGAGACAAGCATTACGGCTTGTGCTAATGAAGAAATGAGTTGCTAACGTTGGTTATCCTGTGCTAATACATTAATTTGTGTTTACAAAAGATCTCCCCATCGGATCTACAACGTAAAAATACGACAAAAACAAAATCAAGCCTTTGTCGTCGACTTTTTGGGAGCTCGTCAATTTTGGCGTGTCAATTTCAAATTATATATACTTTTGGAGGAACCTAAATATCTAAATTTGACGCATTCGTCTCTAAATCCCAAATACCTATCTTGTAGTCTATTAAATATGAGGTAAAAATTAACGTAACGACATTTAAAGTTTGCAAATGTATCGACAAGTGCAACTACTGTGTGGAATGTATAATAAAATTCATAGAAGCTTTCTAATGCCTGGTATAATATGTTCTGCAACGTGCTGCTTTAGTGTTCCGGGTTTTGTTGTTGCAACACGTTTCCATGAATTGGATTTAACTGCGACTATTATATTTAGTAATGCGACGGGCGTGGCTGTATGTTTAATTATAGGGTGCTTTTATTTTGTTATGTATGTGTAAGCTTCAAACGAAAAGCTGAAAAGTGATATACAATAAAAGAAATGAGGCAAAATGGATGAGAAAATATATTAGATCTTTGTATTCGTTAAGAATTCAATTTAGGCAAAACTATTTTGATAAGTTAACTCCCATTGTGTTTTTAGGATTTTCGGTGGATATTCTTATTCAGCTTATTTTGTTGGATCAATAAAAACATAAACGGAGGTTTGAAATGGTATTTTAATGACCTTGAAACGTTTCGTCTAATCATTGTAGGAAATATTGTAGAAGAAATGCTATAATTAACATTATTTATAATGACAAATTTGAAACGTTCAAAAATTGTCAATACCTTTTTGTACAATTTGTAAGTGAGCCAGAATTGCACAATTTGTTATAAGTTACGTTTATACGGTCATAATTTTTGATGGTTATAATCTGCATATATTTAAAAATAAGTGATACCCTTAGTTGATGAAATTCGACCTTGCATTTACTTTTCACTATTTAAACACCTTCCGAACGTGAAGTTTAAATCTAAAACATTAAAACCTGTTACATTCTGAGTATATGTAAAAGTGGAATAAAATTCATTTTATAGTGAATTAATTACACTGTATTTTTACGGAGTTAAATTTTAACTCCATTTACGGGTGTGGTGATTGTAGAATATGTAAAGTGCGACTAACCAAATTTGTAATTGGGTGGCCGCTTGTCTGTCCAGATATAATTATGTTCCGTTATTCTGTATTGCACGTGCACAGCTTCACTGTGCACATCTCATGTTATATATTTGGCCGCATGGCCGTATGATCTCTCATTCCTACTCTGCGTTCAATAAAGTCAAGTCAAAAGGTAAAAGTAGCTCCCGTCTTCTGTCCAAGTTAGTCAAGTCAATGTCCATCTTAACTCACCCCAGTCATAACAACCTGCATATCTTACAGTGATGATGATGATGATTATCATGAAAATACATGAGAGCAGTGCTGTGGTAGGTACACAGCCACTGTTTTCATGTAATCTTTTCGCAGATGCGTCTGCGTATACGTACAACAGCAACAAAGTACCATTGGGAGATTTGAGTGCGCTTCTCTGCTTGCTAGGCCAAACAAAGAATGCGTGCTGAGGTTTGAGCTGAGCCAGATATGTTATTGTGCTGTTCAACAAGTAGTATTTTTGTATTCTCCAATTGTATCTGTTGTGTTCAAATTTGTATAAGTGTAGTAATGCAAATAAAAAGGCGAATAATTTGTGTAAGTGTAGGTGTAATTTAAAATAAATTGCAATTAAAAGTTATAGTTAAATCATCACTAGCACATGCGTATTTTATAGAGTTTAGTTGTTAAATGTTTAATTAAACCAGTATAATTTTCTTAACCATTAAAAGGAAAAATGGTTGAAAATTGTCCGTTTGAGATTCTTGATATTTCACGTAATGCGTGCTTTACTCAGATTAAATACGCATATACAATCAAATCTGAACGATATCATCCAGACAGACATCCTGGGAATGAAAGATTGGTAATGATTTTATATTTATTTACATGTCTTAAAATACACGTTGCAATGTTTGTGGACAAGTTTTAAATGTGCGTTTTTTTAGTATACTCAAATTTCTCAAGCGTACTTATACATGAGTGACCCCACGATTCGGAAAAAAATTAAAGCTGTGACACCTGGACCAGAAAAAAATGACCTCCTCAGGAACGCTTGGACAGAAGCACGACGAATTTACAGAGAAAATGGTTCGTAAATATATAAAAACTATACCTTAATTATTCATTTCAAAAATCGTCATGCATTAATATTTTTTTAAGATTAAGGCAGCAGCAAGAAGAATTTACAAGGATTGAGAAGAACATGGGCATCGAAATTAAAGTGAATAGTGTATTGGCTGACATTAGGCAGGCTGACACAGAAATGGAGTGTGCTATTGATGCTGCTTTTAGGGTCAAAGAGCAAACATACATCTGGCTTTCTGATCTGACCGAAGTTTTTTTTAAATTTAAATGATACAGAAGAATTATTAAAAGATATTTTTCTGAAAAAGGTCCAAGTAGCTTGGAAGTATTGTGGACAGATCAGAGTAAAGTCCAAAAAGCTCAAAAGATTTTAAATAAATGCTATTCTAAAGCACGTGAAGTCGAAAGAGGTAACTTTCAAGATTCAGTTTCGGAGGCAAAAAGTTTGCTAAAAACTGCAAATTATCAAATTGACGGTTGTTTTGTAGGGCTTAGATCCCAAATTTGTATAATGTCATTTTTATACAAGTTTAAAACTTTGCACATTTGTAAACAATTGGATAATGAAATATTTTGTCCTGTTGCTCTTTGTGAAAGCTAGAGACGACTGAATAGATGATTATAAAACTTACGTACTTTATTGTCGTTTTCAAAATGAGTTTTTTAAATGAACTCATTATTGTACTGTAAGGGATCCCGTGTGTACGATGCCATATGAAATATATGCAATATTTGCCACATGGTTTGTTATCGGAGGAGTAATTGTTGTAGAACTGGAGTTGTTCCATTCGTAAGGGTTGAGTTTTGTCCACCAGAAGCCCCACCCAGGAGTTTCAGCCAGTCCAGTTTAGATTTTTGTAGCTCAAACTTTCTTGGAGCACTTGTCGTTGTAGTCAAAACGCTTTCTGTACGTATGTTTGTAGATAGGCTCAATGCTTTCATAAACCCTTCTCTGGATATTTGATTTGCTGATGTACCAAGTGTCACGGCTGGTTTCGCTAAAAAAAATAAAATAAACAAATGAAAATTTAGAATTAAAAATAGTATATGCATTAGTATTGATTGGCGGAAGTGTAATACATGTTGTTTTAAAATTAAGATGATTTACTTTCTTATTCTTTTACACAGGAAAGTCTTCTCGAGCAACGTTGCAGTTTCCGGGATAAAATCCGTTAAAGATGACTCCTCACAATATTCCCTTGATTTGGTAATCACATAAGTACACCGTTTCGTTGTACATGTTTCACAACCCCAGGTAACAACACATGGCATTCCCATGTGAATGCCTAGAACAAGTTGCAATAAAATAATCTTCATTTTCACGGTGGTGTGTTGTGTTGCTTGACATAAGAGAACCAAATCGCAACTAAAACTGAGCTCACATCCATATTTCTAAATTTCCATCCAGAAATATTCTCCACTTCTTTTTTATACGAATAGTAATAAAGACAATCTGTCTCCAAAAAGATTTTTCAGAAATAATTAGATCACTTGATTATTAGACAAGACTTAGCTTTTTGTGAGAATGAGATTTTACGACGTCCCATGGTAATAATGAAAAGGATTAAGTCGGATGATATCCTGTTAGAAGCTACAAAATATTATGCGACAACAAATTGGTCATTCTTTGAGTGTACTGCTTGTGAAATGTAACTCTGGATTTGTGTTGAAAATGATGAGCCACTAGTTGCGCCACCTGTGATTACCATGGTAGCATCTGCCTAGCTCTGGTATTGTTACTATTTCTGTACCCCTGATAAGTGCGTTTGCAGTATTTGAATACCACACTTATAAAATGGGTACAGGTAACAATGGTAATAATAGCCAGAGCTGAGTACAGCAACAATAACTTCCAGTAGTCAGGTGCTGGAATTAAAAAGAAACATTTTAAAAATACATTCATACATACATACATTCATCAAACTTTTACTTAAATGCAAGGTAATAACATAATATATTACCTGTGGAATTTGTGAGGACGTCAAATGCGGAATCCGCAATGTCAGCTGGCTTGAAATCCTTCACTGGCACAACTGGGCACAAGTCACCCGCAACTTCACCCCCATTCAGCCACTGAAATTTAAAAAACACATACATACACATAAAACGATGCAACTTTTTAACTCTTGCCTAGCACATGCATTCATCCCTGATGATATAATGCGCGTCGTGATTGTGCCTATTTTGAAAAAAACGGACTGGATGTGACAGTTACTAATAACTATCGTCCTATTGCTCTGTCAACAGTAATGTCCACAATCATGGAGTTACTAATTTGCTAACAAGTATGAACTCAACATGGCCACTCATCCAGGCCAATTTGGTTATAAGAAGGGAGTGGGCACTGAGACGGCTGTTTTTACTTTGCGACACATAGCACATACGTATTTGAGAAATAACTCGCCCGTTAACGTTTGCTATTTAGATGCGACAAAGGCATTTGACACTGTGGATCAGAGTGTGCTTCTTGACAAACTATGTAACCGGGGGTTTGACGCAGAAACTTTAACACTTCTACAATATTGGTTTAACAATCAACTTTTTTGTTGCCGTTGGAAAGATCAACTATCAAATTCCTTCCCAGTAAGACTATCTGTACGCCAGGGTGGAATAAATTCTGCCCTATATTTCGCCATATATATGGATGAATTATGTCAACAATTACATA
>JAQFZH010000819.1:0-27061 GCA_034695485.1 Entomobrya nivalis
AAGTTCCCATTCATTTTTGACTCGTACTCTCCAGCACATTTCTCCACCAACTGGTCAGCCTCTTCAATAGCTAATTGCCTTCTTTCGTTATTATCCATTAATGACCTTTGCATGGTTTTCCTCGTTCTTTCTTTAAAGTTGTCCATGCATTCTTCAAGTTTCTCTTTTTCTGCTCCGATTTTCCCCACATTTTCTTTAAATTGCTGTTGAATTTCTTCCTCTCTGGTCTTCAGGTAACCCTCGCATTCATCCACTTCCATAAACTCAGTTTCATCAATTACCTGTTTCCAATCCCTTTCCATTGTGCTTACAGTGCTGTCCATTGTATTCTCCAGCTCTTCTTCTTGCTTTCGTTTCAGCAGAACCCCATCCGTCACAACTTTTTCATAAACAGACTGCAGTTTCACCTTCAACTTGGTTTCCACTTGATCATGCTTTGGATTATCCTCAGGAAAAGGGTTATCCCTCTTAAATCGTCTTAAGATCACCCCCACCTGCTCTTCATGATAGTTCAGTATATCATCTTCATCCAGGTCAGCCGCCTTATCAACCAAATCCTCTTTATACCTTTTTTCTTCCTCTGCAGCCAATTTTAAGGCTTCAGCCATGGTCGTCTCCAAGTTTAGTTGCATGCTTTCCAATTCCTCCTGAACTTTCTCCATCATGTTATCCAGCCATTCTTGTGTAAATTCATAAGTGCCAATATCCATCCCCTTAAATTTGTCCTCCATTTTCTCCACCTCTCCATTAGAAAATTCCTCTAATGTCTCAGCATCAATTTTCTTCAGCCTTTTAATTTTCTTTTGCATTGCAGCCATATACCCTTCCATAAGCTTTTCAATAGCCTCTTCAGCTTTATCCTCAGCTCGCTTCCTATTTCTCGCATTTTTTCCCAGGTAGTCCTCCTCTAACGGCTGTAATTTGATATGCAAAGCTTTACGAAGTGCTATAATTTCGGAATCGTCATCACCTTCAAATTCTTCCAGGAATTCAGTTTCAGCTTGTTCCTTCGTTGATCTCAGAACATTTTCCAGATGCTCATCTGCATAAAAGACCATATCAACAGGGACCCTTGAAGTGGGTTCAGGCTGGAAAGGAAAATTATCCTCCAGTCCCACTCTCAGCTTTTCGTATGCCTTGTCAAGATTCTCAGCAATTTTATTTTGTCGAAATGTTACATTAGCTGCTTTCATCTCCCTATTTATTTTGATAAGCTCCTGCTCAAATTTTTGTTCAAAAATTTTCTCCTGCTCCCTTGGTAATTCAAATGATTTGAATATCTCAAGAGCCTTCCTTCTTGCTTGGATGTGTAATGCATTGATAGCTGCTTCCCTCAGGTAATCATCATCCTTTTGGCGAGTTTTAAATACTTTGTTGTATTCGTCCAAGCTCCTGAAAATTTTCATTTTCCCTGCAGTTTCCATGGTAACATTGGAAATTGAGTCGGGTTTTAATCCAAATTCCAGTTCGGGGGATTCATTGAAAAATTTGATGTAATCTTCTACAAAATGCTTGAACTCTTGTGGGGTCAAGTCATTATCGAATATTTTCTTCGTTGCTAGGTTACTACCTGCTAAGAGGTCGTTGATGTACCTTTGCAAGTGTGTTGAGAAGTCCTTGTTCAGGTCTCCAGCTTTTCCAGTAAAATTTTCCTCCAAAGCTTTTTCTCCAATGTGGGGTAATAGGACGCATTCCACATTTTCAAAGCCGTTGATCACTGTTCCAACTTGAGAAATACTTTGGTTTTTAAATTGGTCCAGTATTTTCCTTCCTCCTTTTACTCCAAATCTTGCAATGCCAAGTCTTGTCCAGTCATGGACGACCAGGGAAAGATTTTGGAATTTTTGCTGTTGAGTTTGATGCTTACTACCTTTTTTGATGAAGGTGGATAGCCAGTCAAATGGATATGAAGTGAGGTCGCCACTGAAGTTAAAAACTAGAATGGATGACAAAAGCAGTGGAATCCCAAGCATGGTAGCGATTTCTTCCGGTTTTGAAAACTGGTCATTGATGCCCTCGCAGTCCATTAGGATAACAGCTACTTCATCTTCTTCCGCTTCGACGATGAATGCTTTACTCCAAACCAAAATTCCTTTGGTGACCGTTTTGTAGCTGGACTTGAATGGGAAGCCTTGGTATACCAGATTTCGGTTACGAAGGGATCCACCATCGTCCCCATCCTCCAATGTTTTCAGCTTTTCCTTTATGCAGTTAAGTATGAAACTTTTGCCAGTACGGACGCCCCCAACGGAACATATTACGGTGAGACGGTGATTCCCGCATGACTTTAGTAGGGTATTTAGAACATTGTCTTGTATCTTGACTTGAGTTCGTTCGTCTCCGTCTGAAGACGTTACGAATTTGATAAGTTGTAAGGGTTTTCCATCGCCAGTATCAGATAAGCTGTCGTTGTCGCTGTCAGACACGTCGGAAGTAATGGAGTGCAAATCAGATCCTGATTCGCTTTCATCTGATGACATCTTGACACCTAGTTAATATGAACGAGCAATCAGCCTTGTACCAATGTATGCATCAACGCAACGTAATTATTACTATCAATGGAAATGATGTTTATGCTTAGTGCCAAATACGAGGTGCTCATGCCAATTAGTTAATTAAAATAAACTGAGCCTGTTGGAATATAATGACATCATCTTCAAAAAGGCAATTCATATTTCCTTTGATATGCATATTATGTGGATGAAAAGGGGATGCGAGGAGATAGTTCTGTCAATTGGTTATACAAACATACAGGTGGCAGGGATCGTTAATGTAACTTGCTACGGTGACCGTACAAAGTTGTACAGTTTTAGTAGTCAAATTATTTATTTGTCAAATAGCAAAATGCTAAAAAGGCCAAGTAAACTCTAACTGTCAAAAGTATAAGGATGAAGGAGACATTCCAATACGTGGAATCGAATGAATATCCTTTTATACATATGTATATATCAGTATCATGTATGCACATTAAGACTACAAGTATATTTCGCAAACGTTTGTGTGACAAGTGAAAACTAAAAACATCAACAAAATACGATATAGTTTCTTTGATGTCCAATTCGATTTGAAAAGTAAAAATCTATTTTGCTAATATAATATACAATATTGTTTGGTTAATGTATTACTTGTTAAACCGCATAACGTGACTTGTGAATTCACATCACACTCATACATGTATATAAATCTTCGAAATTTCACAAAATATGTCTTCTTTTTAGTCAGTAACACTAACACCACACATCTAATTTATTTATTTGTAGCCATGTAATTTATGTGCTAACTAGTAAACTTTTATGTACTACAAAATAAACTTCGTTAGAATGGGAAAATATATAGGAATGCACTCGTGTAGTCACACACAACATCATACGTACGAAATTTCAGTATATACTAATTTTGTTATCAATTTAATTTGTCTCAATACTTACCTTAGCTCAGAGTTGAAAGTTTCCTAAGAATGGCCAGAAACCGACAATTCCTGCGCCTTGGAGTTACGTTTCCAGGTGAAGAACTTGATATAAAAAAAACTAGAAAAATATACTAATGATGTAGCCAAAATGCTGGAGCTATATAGTATTTCTAAATTATAACAATTTGAGCTGAACTTCAATTACATACCTTCAGTACGAAAATTAAAAAAATGGATTTCTTAGAGTAATCTGTAAGGAATTAGTAAGGGCGGGTTAAGTACTTCTTTGTTATTTGATTTAAGTGCTAATGTTCCGGAATACGTATAATAATTTTTATGTATTGGTGTATATATTGCTTACAAGACAAAGAGGAAAATAAATCCGGTCACTGTATAAACGTATTTACCGAAGCTCGAGTGCAAAGTCTCTCAGAATGGTTTTTATGTTCGGTCAACTATGAATATGAATAACTTATATGTAGGGTGGTTGTCTAAATGACTACATAAAAAATATTGGTATGTTTGACGTATTTTTTCCGCCACGAAGAAGGTACATGTTAAATGCAAACAGATAAGTACAGACAGATGTGCTATGTACTGCTGTGCATGTAAAATGACTAAAAATATGTACGTGCGAATTTGCAACTCTCAAAAGCTTTTCCTCAACTCAAGTTGTGATAAAGTCAAAACGTTTTCCTCATTGAGAGATTACCAGAGAAACGAAATATAATGGCGTGGTGTAATGATTTGCTTTGGTGTCAGTCAATGAGTCAACATAACACTTCAATTCTCTCAGTTATGCTATGCTATACTTACATATAAGCAGTTAGTGGACAGTTGACGACAGTATTTGTAGCAAAGTATATTTGATCAACTTTCCATCTCGATAAGATAAAAACTTAAGCTTGTTATAAAGTCAACGTTTAGCTTCGTTTAAAAAATATGTAGCAAATACATGTCCAAATTTTATGCATAAAGAGTAAAGTTTAGCTGCAAAAACAGTATTGCGCTGCAATGTTGCAATTAAGTTTCATGTATGGTGTAATACGATTAAAAGAAGCATTCCATTAATAAGTGTTAAGAACGAATTGACATCTTGATTAATCACCCTTCAAATGAGTCACTGGGGTAAAAAGGTCACGGGCAGTATATATGATTAGTACAACTATAGTGTTAATTCCATTAAAATGCCTGTCTACTTTCGATATGATAACTTTCAATAAATACTTTGAAATTAATATTCAATAATTTATCCAAGACATTCTCATTATCATATTCTGACCTTTCTGCATGTGTCAAAAAATCGTGACTCATAATTAGATTTTTATTAATTCATTGGTCAAAGGGCTTAAATGTTTTAAGAGTCATTCATTCAGAGATCAACGCAAATCGATATATTTTACCAATGCAGTAATTTTATATCGTATATATTGGTATAAAGCTACGTGTCAAACTCAACAATAAACGTTTTTCTGGTTTCTGACTCGACGGACTATCAGACTATCATTTTATATTTGGCAATGTTTTTGTGCTTTGTATACCACTTGATGATTGCATCATGATGATGACTTCAGTGTCTGAAATATTCTTTCCTCAACATTTAACTGGGAGATGCTTCCAGTAGTGTTCACATATTCATATCATACACAAATACAACCGAATGCGTTGTTTGTGATATTTTAGTGATCTCATTGAGTAAACACGAACGAAGTGCAGTTTTGCAATGCATGCATACTTTATAATTTACAATGTACAATCTAAAGCGTAAATGCTAAATAAGAGAGAATTGATTTGTCCAAAAAAAAAGACTTCGTTTTTCCTGCACACTTAACAAGTTGCACTTTGTACATTTCAGTTGATATTCATAGTAAAGCAGAAAGTTGTGTGACATTGAAAGAATACCATTTAGTATTTTAAGCAGCAAGGAAATACATATATCTTCGAACGTTTACGTAATAGAAGAAAAACCTACTTGTAAGTTTATACCGCTTTAAGTGTCAACTTGTTTTATTCCAAAGACCTACTTATTTTATCCAATATTGTGTGTCGATATATTTGGCTTGCTTTTTAGAATCTTTATGCATTTTAAAGGTTAATTGAACCAACTTACTACTAGAATTTGTAGCGCTCTAAAAGTATGGAAGACGAAAAGGAAGACATTTGGAAGGCAAGCAAAGTTATAGAAGAGGATGAAAGCGGTGAGCTAAGACTACTGCAAGCTAACCTTGACAAGTTACAGGGGTACCTGCAATTAAATGAATGTGACGTAGCTGACCTTAACATAATATCAGTTATTGGAGCCCACGATAACGAAAATGCGTTTTTAACAAACTTACTGGCAGTCTATCTCAAGAAAAATGGTATGGGTAGCTGGTCCAATTCATTGAGTAAAGAAGGACTTGGAGGTTTTGCTTTCGGAACCATCGTTGAAAATAAGGAAGAAATTACCAGTAGCGAAAACAGCAAAGAAGAAAATCTTCTACAACGAGCTGATTGTGACAACCACCAACATTCATTTAACGAGGAAAATACAAGACAAGTGGATGAAGAAATTAAGGAAGACGCACTTGACGATGTTTGCAAATCTGTGTCAGAAATAAATCTTGAAAATGATCACCCTCAAAATTTGAATCCCCAAGACGAAAACGACAACACTCAAGAGTCGCCAGCTCTCGAAAATTTGAAGGCCGGTTTTTCGGAAATGAATTTACAACAGCGGATAGAAATATACAAAATCGTTTCTAAATTGATTATGCAAGCTGGAAAATTGCCACAAACTTGTGGGGATGATGTATCAAATGCCTCTGGAGCCCTGTTCAGTGCTGCCCAAATGTTTGATGGAATTCTGATGAATTCTGAAGATGATATGGAATCTGGAGTCGAGGATTTCGTAATGATAGATCGTGCCAATCCGTATTCGCCAAAAATTGAAAATTTTGTGGCGTGTTCTGAAATGCTCATCAAAGAATCTGAGAGGATGTACGTAATACAAACAAATTACTTAATTGAATTTTTATACAGGAATAATTTTATATGCAATGACTCATTAAATTTCTTCCATTACCTAGACTATCTGAGCGCTGTATGAAACAATCTGAACCTAACCAACGAATGAACGGAATTAAAACAGATACCAAATATGAGTTCGTAGAACAGGACACTGACAGTGAGCTCATGAATAGCAACAATTCAATAGAGAAAGGCAACAATGGGCAGCACGAAGGAGACAATTCACCAGAGAAAGACAACAATGGGCCACAAGAAAGCGACATCCCATCAGTGAAAGAAAACAATGGGCCACCAGAAAGTGACCATTCACCAGAAAAAGACAACAATAGGGCGCCAGTAAGCGAGCATTTGCAAGACAACAATGAACAGGAGGTTTGCATAAATTTACCCGAGAAAAGCAACGAGCAGCTTGAAAATGACGATTTAAGAGAGCAAGGCAAAATTGGACAATTTACAATCAACAATTCCCAAGAAAATTACGATGAACAAGTCAAAAACGATACATCAGAGAACGACAACAATGAAAAGGTGGATAGCAGCACTGGACAAGAAAAACTAATCAGTAGTAATGTAAAGGGCAGCATTGAGCCAGAAAAGGAGACTACTGAACATAAGTACAGCGAAGGTCAAACTGAAACCAAAGCGCAAAATGATGTCACCATGGGACAGGCAGACATGAATGCCAATCAGCAAACGGAAGGAAACGACGTAAATGAAATCTGTTTCCATCAAGATGACCCTGATAACAGAAAGAAACAGTCGATGATTTCTTCTAACTTATTTCCACCCGACGAAAATAAAAGCGGTATATACGTATACCCAGAAATCATTTCTTCCGAGAACGAAGGCAGACAAATAAAATGGTGTATTTTGCATCTTCACAAAAAGTCAAGTAATGACCTAACAGAACATGAGCCAAAATTGGAACAATTTTTGTTAGATGTCTGTACCAGAATCGTACGAATTTCTGACAACAAAACGGTAAAAATAAGTAAAACTTAGTTATGCATGATAATCGCCGTAAATAATCTCTTTTAATAGCCGCTTCTCATTTTTACCATTCGATATATTATCCAGCAACGTTTAATGATTAAAAACTCATTTTAAGAAAATATTTGACAAAAATTATATTTAAGAAGATGCGTATGTTGTATATTTCAGACCGTATCAGCCGCCAGTCAATGTAATGCAGCACTTGTAAACGACAAATTCCTTGATCCCCAACTTTACCAGAAGATATTTAACATCGTCACAGTCGAAAACCAAGAAAACATTATATCCCAACTCACAACAGAACAACCTAAAACTTTTCATTCAGCAAAGGATACTTTAAGAATCGATCATGATGGATCTGGAAGATTCAACTTATCCAGCAAGCATTTGAGAGTGCTTTCGTGCCTGCTTAAAAACATCACCGAATATCAAATTGATGACGTAAGGAAAGAGAAAAAAACTAAACAAGTTAAACACACAAACTTCGAACAATATATCACCCACAAATTCAAGAACATCAACAGATCTTCTGGACTTTTGGACAGGGGGAAATCAGACAAGGACAAGGACAAGTACATCAGACCACTATTGCCAATGGAGCAAGACCAAGGAAACACTGACCCACTACCACCCTTACCAGATACCAACAGAGCCCAGAATAATGGAAATGACGATGCGTCCATGACCGTTAAGTTTAAAGCACTAAAGCTTTCAAAAACTTCGGAGCATCCTGAAGACAAAGTAATAGAAGAAACTAGTCTCAAATATTTGAGAAAGATCGAAAAAAGATTTGCTGTGTGGATAGAAAAGGAGCTTGGCATGGGTAACATCCGTACTATTTTATCTCTGTATGAAACATGGCTTGCAGACGTAATCAAAAAAATATCCAAAACTCGAGGAATGGAGAAAGTCGATTTGAACAAGATCGAAGAAAGTATGAAACAAAGAGCAAATGAAAAATGCAAGCCAGTAATTGACGATGTTGTAGCAAACATGGAAAAGTTTTGTATTTACTTCTGCGGACAATTCGAAAAACATAACTTTTTCCAGTTCGAAGAGATGGAAACAATATTGGAGACACGGAAGATAAAAATGCTGACTTCATCATCGACGGAGGAAGCTATCAAGCTTATGAGCTTGGGGTACGATAAGTTAGCAGGTATTCTGAGAAAGTACAATAAGCAACGGGCAAATGCGGAAAAAAATATCTCTATGGAAATCAAGCATAAAATACGGAACGTTTATGCCAGTAAATTGGAACTGCTTCTGGCATCCAAAATTCCATTGGATCCAGAAACCTTCGGCCAATTTCATGTGAGTCTAACGGCAAACCTGCTCGAGGCATACGAAAAATGTTATGATAACATTTCAAAAGCCGAAGATAAAGAAAAATTGTGTCACAATTTACTTACCGACTTCCAAGATTTCTTTGAAAGAAACATGCTGCTCTTAGAGCTTTCCCAAAAGAAGGTGAAAGGTTTTATTGGAAAGTCCAAAAGTGGGTATGAAGAAATTATGGACAACTTGCTAAAGCAAAATAAATGTGGAATCAACCCAAAGGATTTTGAGATGACACACACGGAAGAATCCTTTAAAGCGGAAAATTTCTTAAAGCTTAGCATTCATACTGACGATGAATTAGATGAGCCTCTTGAAAAGCACATGATCACCCTGAAAAAGCACATTGAAAAGTCATACAAAACCTTCAAGGAAGACAATGAAGACTTTTTAGAAAAAAATCAAAAGTTCGAGAAAATTGCTAAAAGGGATAACAGTGTGAGTGCCAAAGGGTCGAAAACGTCCAATCAAAAAAATCCACGGAATCTTTCTTCTGATTTAGAAAACCAATTAATCGGTACTTGATATTTTGTAATTTCATAAAAAATATTTAAGCATACGTATTTAATTCAGAAGCAAATTATTTCATAATTGGATTTTTCAGGTAACCAACGTTCTCGAGAACCAGCACCGAAAAAGATAAAAATGGAGCTTCCACCTCTACTTATTCAGCTAACGCTAAGTAAAATTGGTATAGCAACTATGCCCACAGATTCATGGGAAAGCAATTCCGGCACCATCAACATTCAAACCCATTCTGGTGAGGTTGGAATACTAATGGATGAAACATGGGTTTGTGGTGATGATGTCAAAGAATTAAATCATCAGGGCAAGGTTCAAAAATTTTGGTCATTTGAAGTCATTTTTAATTCGTATGACTACAATGACACAGTTGTTATAAACAAGGAAGAAATCCTAATTACGTTACCATTTTTAATGGGAATTTTCTTTGGATTAATGAGACAAAGGGCAGAGAAAAAACACAATGGAATAATTTCAACGGCTATGATTTCAGTTCCATTTTGGTTTTCATCTGACAAACGTAGACAGGTAGTTGAAGCAGGGACAATTGCAGGCTTCGATAAGGTTCAATTAGTTAATGAAAACACAGCTTCAGCATATTTCGCTTACGCTAATTCATTGAGTTCACCAGCTCAGAAGATGGTTGTCATTTCTGAAAATTCGACTAGAGTAGACATATCAATTTATTCATATGATCAACAGTCGAAAAAAATTTCTATGAGAGGGCAGTCGGGAGATTATGAAACGGCTGAACTTTCTAAGCAAAAAGGCTTCATACAAAAGTTTGTGACTGGAATTTTAAAGTATGTATTTAACAATCAACAAGAAAAAGGAATACAAAAAAAGGCTCTTGAAAGTCTTGACAAGTTGTGGGCTCTGGCTAAGTCTCGTGTTGAAAATCACTTGAACCTTAACTATAAGACTGTTTTGATTTGTTGCGAATCTGACTACTGGCGAGAATTTTTGTGGCAATTTGCTACTAACATAACTTCTTCAGATAATATTTCAGTTCGAAATGACAGTCCATTGTTAGGGCTAGCGTCTTTCTTTCATACTTCTGTAACAACACGAGTTAGTTCAGTTGAACTTTTATTCAGGGATGCAATTCCATTTAATCTCATTCTCTCACAAGGAAATGAACACCTTGTGGTTCCAATAAAGAACCCAACATTTTCTAAGTATTCAACTCAGGATTTTAATTTTGGAATTCCTAGCTCTGTGGGCTATCACAACTTCAGTGAAAATGATTTATCATCTCAAAGATTTGGTAAATTCAAATTGAAGTCAAAGCCACCCCATCACTACAATATCAAAATCGTCTTGAAACGGGATAAAAACGGAATGTTTGTGCTGACTGGCGTGGATTACACTGAGGGCGGTTCATATGATTGGGGTGTACCAAAAAAATCGTTACCGGACTGCTATTATGAGTGGGAACCATGCAAAACAACTGATGAGAAACTTGCCACATATAGTTCCCTCATGGATCAGATAAACCTTAAAATGCAGAGTTCTAGCGACGTCGACGATATTTTAAAGCCAACCGAGGAGAAAGCAGTAAAAATTAAAGAAGCTGTACAAGCATGTACAGACAAATTTAAAAGCTCAATTGGCAAGAACATGGTTATTAGACAAATTGATGACATAATAGAAGCTCTAAAACAACCAGGAATTCAGGGGCAGCTATTGAAAAAACATGCCACTTATCTTGACAGCATTGTTCTAAAGTATAGCCTGGAAATTTAGTTTCATATTCACGGAATATTATCATTTAGTGTGATTCTTTTAGATTTTACTTGAATTATTCTTTTCGAATTATAAATACAATTAGTAACGACAATAAGTTTATGTTAATTAGTTAGGAGTGTAAAAAATACAATGTTACCTAAATTTATATACTGTACAACTTTTCAACTTGTTTGATAATGATAAATAAATTAATAAATGAAAAAATACAAACTACGAATCTAGCATTCTATTATCCTTTAGCCTTTAAATTCACATTCATTGAAAATAAGGTCGTCTGGGTGAACTTTAGTGGCTAGAAAGTCAATAAGTTTATAAGTTTAGTCCAGTTTCTTGAGACACACATTCCTTCCTACTCGTGATTCCTCATTTGCTTTCAATGGCATCCGACATTCGTTTGGTATTTCCCATAAAAATCAATAAACGTACTGCTTCGGAAAGTGAAAGTTAGGGTCAGAGTAGTTACCTACTCGCCTCTTGAGCATTTCTATATTTCGTTCCAGTCCATGAATCGATGTTTCATTAATCGATAGGTCGTTTGAATAAATAATTCATTAATTTCGAAATATATTATATATTTTTTCGAATTTTCAATACAAATTAATGCATTAATGTGTACTTTGCAAGATGGTGTACATATATTTTATCATTGAAAAAATGTAGTGTTTATGATGAATAAGCAAATACAACAAATGCATGTAACAAACCATGTGTCATGAAATATAACAGAATCAGCTAAAACACGTATGCTTTGGGTTAATATATATTATAAGTTGCTTTTGTTTTATCCTACACAACACAGTTTATATTTACAGTATATTCGATACAGTACGACTTATTGAAACAATAATGAATGACTACATCTGAAGCTGACAAGCCTAAATGCCAAACTGGAATCACGTTATTTGCCTTGGTTCAGAACCTAGCTTTCCGAACTGCTCGAGAATATTAGACTGAAAATCCTATGCACTTTGACTATGCCCTACGCTAGCTTCCGTGCCCTTAAAATGCCACCACCGGCAATGATAATTATAGTATTAAAAGAACTAACTCCAAGCACCAGTTTGCTAATTAATTCAATTAAACTCTATTTCCTATTCAATTACAAAGCTAGTTGTCTGGATCTTAATCAGATCCAGTTACACATAAAATTATGTCAACTCAACTACTTTCCTCCAATTCTACTACTAATCGAAAATCCTAAAATTACTCCTCCCTCTTCTCCTCTTCTTCTCCGACGTGTTGAATGCTGTATGCTTTTCCTCTCCAAAAAATCCACCCTCCTACAAAGAAAAGAAAAGAACAGGCACGCATCCAAAATATTCAAATCATGTGATTTATGGTTTCTCCTTCATGGGGCGAAGTGGTCCATCTTCAACATCTAAACTCCTCGTATTTACGAAAAGAAAGTCCTTTGATACTAAAATTAAAATAGTATTATTATAAGTAGTGGTTACAATAAAAAATTCGAAAGATCTAATATCAGGGTAGCATATGCAAGAAACATGTAAACATGTCAGGAATAAATGATTCTAGGAAACGTTTAATGGAACTCTTTATATTTAGTTTACAGGCATACCTGAAAATATTAACTTATAGGGTATGTAAACTCATGTCATGATTTATAGCTGGTGAGGTTGAATTTGTTTAATATATACATCTAAGCATATACATATATGATGTGTAACGTTGAAGATAATAATATGTATCTACATTTGGTTGATTGGTTCATTTGTTGCTATCCCAGTTCTGCAGCTCAAGCTTAAAATCGCAATATTTCTTATTGTATCGTTAAACCTTTTCGTTGTTCAAAACCAGGGTATATTTCCTTCCTTTAATAGCAGTCTTATCGTTTTAATACATACACACATCTGAAGTAATTACTAAATGATGTAACACATGTATTTAATTTGTGATTGTCCACTGATTACAAAAGAGAAGTACTCAGATATCGTAGATGGTATACGACCATTTCAAGCATTGATTGCCATATTTCCATGATCATGAATTACACACACGAGTTTACATAAAATAAAAGTTAACTTGTGGTTCTTATCGTCACATCGATACAATCGTAACACAATGGCATTTTAGCAACTTTAACTCATCATATAAAAACCTGTCGTCAAAATAAATACAGCATGAAAACAGCGAACTAAAAACCAACGGGCTATGTTAAAATGGAAGATTTCATTCAATATTATTCAACATATTGAGTTGATTTTGCGACACTTGATATCAATGGCAAAGTCCTGCGCGTTTTATCTGTATACATTTCACTATTGGTATTGATAAGGAAATGTGATCTGCACATATTACGATAACCGCTTGTCTTCAGTGTTAATTGTTTGTGCTTGATCACATAGATGCAATAATACACAAAAATACAAGGAGAGACACAGCATTTGCCAATTTTTGATTTCACAAACACAAAGTTGGCTTCTATAACCATACAAAATAAGTACTTAATTTTTTGACTTTATTGAAACTAAAAAAGCTATTATATTCCATTACAAAAATTGGATCACGAAAACAACTGGAAATACTGCAAGCTTGTGGAACAAAATGAAACCGGAGAAATAATTTTACATCGCAAAAATCTCAATTTGTTATTTGAAAATTGGTCTAAAATTAGAAATGGTGATGATCCCATCACTATTGTTTCATTTATGGGACCCCAGTCATGTGGAAAGTCTTTCTTCAGTAATCTTTATATCGAGTATACAAGAATGCTTGGTTCCTTATCTTGGACAAAGAGGATCAAAAGGGAGGGACTTCAGGGATTCAGCTATGGTGTAAAACCAAACATCATAACTGCTGGGCAGCTTGTTCCCGAGAAGGACATCAATGCAATTTACTTTTACCCAGAATTGCTAAAGCTGAATGTAGAACAAAGGGAAGAGTTCATCTGCATTTTACACGTTCATCATGGAGACCGAAAAAATAAAAATAAAGAGGCTGACATTGCCATGGATGTGGTGCTAGCCATGATGAGTACAATACTGGTCAACATAATCTGGAACGATAAGGTTTAGTATTGTTAATTCCACTATAAAAGCGCATATGTAATAAAACAGTAGTATTTTATGCATTAAAACGGTAAATTTGTAATTTCAGAACACGTTGTCTGACATCAATAAACTGGTCACCAATCCCAAGTATCTGTCGATCAAAGAGCACTTAACCGGAAATGTCGTGCATCTAATTAGGGGACAGGGAGTGCGAGCGGAGAATGATATTCAATTGGCGGAGTCATCATCACTTCATGACAACGCAGGCTTAGTAAAGTTATCATATCAGCAATATAGCGCTGTGAACAACCTGATGAAAGCAATTTCCACATTTCAAAATGTCAATCGAGTTCAAGCAACACTTTCTAATATTCTTGAGCGTTTTAAAGAGACTATTAAAATCATCAACGTATGCAATGGGTTTAGTACACCATTACCGTTATCAGTCCTTGAAACTAGTAACGTGACTGCGTGTAAACGTGACACCAAATTTGTAGAGGAATATGCACCAGAGAATGAAAAATTTCCCAAAAGACAAAGCGAATTGAGACATGAAAATGTTCGGATGCCGAAAGAAATTGAAGAAAAAATTAGAAGTTTCTTTTCGAGCCAATTGTCTGAACAAGTAAACCCTGAAATTGATCATTGGATCAACAACGATCTCATCAATCAGAATTTTGTACCAATACAGAATGAATTTGGTTCATCTTTGCAATATTTCAATGAACAGAATATTACCAGACTTCTTTCAGAGGCTAAGGAGGGGTCCTAAAAAACAAGAAGCTGATAAACGAGGAAATCATGGAGTGCATGCAGAATTTTTACATGATGATGAATACGCAGTTTGAAGATGTACAACACTTTGGAGGAAACGCCCTCCGGAAAGCGCTTAATGACACACTGACTTCAGTTACTTCTGACTTGAAGTTTCCTCAATCAAAAGAACGTATCATGAAGGCTTCCAGAAATATGTTCAAGTCTTACTATGAGCAAAATGGCAGTTATAAAGTCCGAAAATCAATCGTTACACAGCATGACGAATTCAATGATGTTGAGAAAAACTTGATACTTGTCGACAAAATTTTAAATGATAAAATTGGTCAAACAAGATGACATAAGATGCCCCTTGGCTTTGTGAAATCGTCAAATTCAAGGCAGAACCTTGTAGAAATAGGATGGGATGATTATAACTCTGGTAATAGACAACCAGATACAAAAAGGAAACTAACTTGCATTCCCACAGATTCGAGAAAAATTGGAATCGATAAAGGTGTATATTTGATCAAATAAGATACAGTAAGAAGTATGCATACAAAATAAGAAATCTCTTATATTTCACAATATGATAAATTAATGAATTATTTCTTGTTACAGGAATGGAGCCACTATGTACAGCTAACTATAGGGATAATGCCATCAAACAGGGTACATTATACACAAACATTCACATTTTTCATTTAATTTAAAAAAATGATTTCGGTTTTTGTGATCGATTGCGATAAATTCAAATTTCGATCCATGAGTTTTAATCAGTAACCACTATAAGGAAACCGTTTTACTCGTTTAATTTAATTTAAAAAAATTGTAGTTGGTGAAATTGCATGTTGCAATTTTAGATACATAGTTATCGATTATAAAGGCAGCGATCGATTACAATTAAAGTACACTAAAGTTAGCATCCACTACACATGTACTTGATTCAATTTTACACTAGAAAGGAGAACAATATTTTGAACATTTGGTTAATCTGTAAATAGTTGACCCTTTCTAACATTGAAGTTTCGTTTATACTTTTTAGTAAACAATTTGTGTGTTCTTTTTTCAGATAAGCCTTCCTGCTTTAAAAACTTTGCCCAAAATCAAACCAATAAAATAGAGGAAGCTGACAAGCGAGTTGCTCATTTTAAACATACGAACTTTAAACAAAATACTGCTCATCAGCTCCATATGTTCAATTTATTTCCCGAATTTAAAGACGAAATGACGTTAAGAGAAGAACAAATGTCTCCTCAAAACCCAATATCTTCAACGGCAAAGGAACACGCAAACACAACACCACCGTTATCCAATGATAGCAATGCCCAAATCGATCAAAAAGTTGGTGCGTCTTTAGCAGAAATAATGGGAGCAATTAAAGTCATCCAAATTCCAAATCCCCCTAACGTTAAAATAATCGAAGCAAGTATTTGAATGCAATGGAAAGAGCTTGATCGTAAGCTTGCTGAATGGATAGAGCAAGAGCTAGACCTGGGTAATGTTCATAAGATGATGTCTTTGTATGAAACGTGGCTTGTCGATATAACTAGAAATATCTCGGAAAGTAGAGAAATAGAGAAATATGAAAATAAAAGTATCAAAGAAATTATGAAACAAATAGCAAATGAGAAATGCAAGCCAATTATTGAGGAAGTCATAGGAGGAGTTAACAATTTTTGTGCTTACTTTCGCGAACATTACTGGGAAATGTTATGCTTTCAAAACAACGAGATGGAAATTAAGTTGGAGGAGTGGAAGACCAAAATGCTGATTTCGTCTGACAAGATAGAAGCAGTCACGCTTATGAACTTGGGATACGTTAAGTTAGCACGTATTTTAAGAAATTACAAGAAATGGATAAATGCTGAAACTGGTGAGGAATTAAATGAACCTGTTGAAAAACGCTTGGTCACTCTGCAAAAGCACACTTTCAAGAAAGTTAATGAAGAGCTCATGGAGAAAAGTCAAAAGTTGGGACAAGGCACTGAAACTGAAAGCAGCAACAACGGCTCCAACTATTCTCATCAGAAAACACTGAGGAAGCTTGCTGACGATAATCAAAAAATTGGTAATTAGTTTTCCCCGGCGTCTATTTTGTTATAACATAATATTTATGCGTAAATATTTTACATATAACTACTTTGGTTTTGTTTAGATAACAACTTCAATCGGGAACAAGCATTGAAAAAGATAAAAAGGAATCTTCCGCCTTTACTTTTTCAAATGACGCTTTTCAAAATTGGAACGGCTACCGTGCCCCAAAAATCATGGGAAAATAATTCCGTTCCAATTATCACTACCTCGTATCCTGGGGAGGTTGGGATACTAATGGATGGCAATTGGGTTTGCGGAGATGAGGTCGAAGAATTTAGGCGAAAACGCACCTTGAAGGAATTTTGGTCATTAGAAGCCGTTTTCAATACTCATGACTTCAAAGATACAGTTGTCATTGATGGGGACAAAATTAATATCACAGCACCATTCTTGTTGGGAGTTTTCTTTAAAATATTGAAACAAAAGACAGAGAACGAACAAAGAGAAACAATTTCATCAGCTTTAATTTCGGTTCCATTTTGGTTTTCCACATACAAACGAATAATGATTGTGGAAGCAGGGACGATTGCAGGTTTTGATAGTGTCGAGTTAGTTAATGAAAACACCGCATCCGCATATTATGTGTACGCAAATGCATTGAGCCCACCAACTGAAAAGATGGTCGTCATTTCTGAAAATTCGAATAGAGTGGATGTCTCAATTTATTCATATAATCAGTACTCAAAAACTATTTCTATGGAAGGACAGTCTGGAGATTATGAAACGGCTGAGCTCTCTAAAGATAGGTACTTTTTCCAGCAGTTCGTAACTGGAATTTTTGTATATCTTCTCATTAACCAAAAAGAAGCAGTAATAGAAGAAAAAGCCCTTAAAAGTCTAAACAAGTTGTGGGAATTGGCAAAATCTAGGGTAAATATTCCATTTAAACTTAACGACAAAACCGTTTTAATCTGTTGCGAATCTGATCATTGGAGTGAATTTCTGTGGAAATTTGCTTCAAAGATAACGTCATCAGAAAAGATTTCCGTTCGAAATGATAGTCCCATCTTAGGTTTAGCTTCATTCCTTCATGCCTGCGTAGAAAAGCAAAATGGTTCTGTGCACTCTTTGTTTAAGGATTCGATTCCGTTTGATGTCATTCGCTCTCAAGGAAAAGAAACATCTGTGGTTCTAAAAAAGAAGAATACTTTTTCTAGTTTAGGAAATCAAAAGTTTTTGTTTGAAATTCCCAAGTCTGTTGGCATTTTTAACATCAAAGAAAACGACTTTTCACCTCAACGACTGCTAAAATTTTATTTGAAGTCAAAACCTGTTTATTCATCCAATGTTCACGGCTGTTTGCAACGAAGTCGTAACGGAATAATAAAACTGACTGCAGTGGAGTACACCGAGGGTGGTCCATATGCAATGAGCAAAGCGTTACCAGATTGCTATTTTGAGTGGATTCCATGCAAAACTAGTAATGAAACGCTTGGTTTATACAAATCTCTGATGGATCAGATAAAGCTTCAAACAAACGTTTCCAGTGTGGTGGAACAAACTAAAAAACAAACGGAGGAGATGGCAAATAAAATTAAAGAAGTCATTCAAGCAGGCGGAGGAAAGTTTAAAAGCTCGCTTGGCAAGAACATGGTTATCAAACAGATTGATGACTTATTAGAGGCTATAAAGGATGAAGAAATTCAGGAAAAGTCACTGAAAAAGCATGTCGCTTATCTAGGGAGCATTGCACAGAAGTATGAATTGCAGCTTTAATCATTTTTTTCCTAATATTTATTTTTAATGGGTTATAAAATTTTAAGTGAATAAGTAATTAAGGTGTAAAATATTTCATGGTTTTACTAGAGGCTTGTTTATGCAATAAGAACGAATCCTTGGTATTTATATGCAATTTCAATGCATTTTTGTGAATATACTGCATAGAATATTTAGAAAATTTGTATGAAAATATGTAGAACGAATAAATAATTAAGACAACACAATTAAACTTTCGATTATATCATCATCTTATTCTTTAATTTCAAATTTATTTATTGCAAATTTAGTCGCTAGCATGGTCCATTGTTGTCATTATCGCCTTCCTTGTCCGTATCATATTCATCATCTGCATTTTTGTCAGTCATTATGGCTTTCTGTACTGCAAATAGTATTCACACTCTGCATAAAACAATGACACAAAAGTTTTAAAAATACAAAAAACGTTTTAATCGTTTCAACTTAAAGATAGAAATTATATTTATGTTCATACTTCCTCATCCATCAATCTTCGTTTTCCTTGTGACTCATAATTTGCATTAAGTATTTGTCACTCAGTGTCAGTCTATTTTTATCAGCCTTGATAATCAAACGTTCTTCACTGCCCGACCATACTGATGTCACAATGACCTTCACAGTTCCCATTCAATATATTTCCATTCGAAATCTGACCGTTTCCACTTCCACTTTTGGAGCTGAAGGAATTTCTGAAAACCGAAAGTCTGCCAAGTAATTCGTTATTCTTGACGATAGCATCCTCATCTTAAATTGCAATCATTTGCAATGCAATTTGCATTGCAATTTCTGTAACAACATTTAGTGTTTTAGCAGGAAAAACAATGTTTGATTATAATTTATGAGGTCTTTTAAAACGACTTGTATTCATTTATTTTTTGAAAGTTTCCTTAAACTTAGCTTTTTCCCTCAACTTACTTCTAATCTAAATCCTGATATAGCTAATGACGAATGCTAAAAATTATATGGGCTACGAATGATTAAATACAAATATACATGTATTTATTATGTGATTCTCTATACAAAATAATAAAGATTTTACATAGATCTCATAGATACTAACTAAACTAGTTATCTTCCTACCCTTTTATTGATTGGTATATTCCCCTGAAAATAAATAAGATATTCGAGTTTTTCTGCAGCATAAAAAAAATATTATTCTTATCATCACGTCATTGTCGCAGTGACATACGCAGCACAATTGCACTTGGCAACTTCAAAATATCAAATAAAAGCCTTATCATGAGATGAAAACATGAACCAACTAAAAACAGTTAGAATGATAAAGTTCTGGACTCTATTGAGAATCCATTTCACTTTCACTGTTGGTATTGATAAGGACATGTGATTTGCACATATTACGATAACCGCTGGGTTTGATTGTTTAATTTTTGTGCTTTATCATACAGATGCAATATAACGTTAAAATTTCATAAGAGGCACAATATTTGCCTATTTTTTTGATTTCACAAACACAAAGATAGTTTCTGTAACAATATAAATAAGTACTTAATTTTTAGACTTTAGTTAAACTAAAAAAGGTTAAAATATTCCATTAGAACAAAATGGATCACGAAAACAACTGGAAATACTGCAAGGTTGTGGAACAAAATGAAACCGGAGAAATAATTTTACATCGCAAAAATCTTGATTTGTTATTTGACAATTGGTCTAAAATTAGAAATGGTGATGATCCCATCACTATCGTTTCATTTATTGGACCCCAGTCATGTGGAAAGTCTTTCTTCAGTAATCTTTATATCGAGTATACAAGAATGCTTGGTTCCTTATCTTGGACAAAGAGGATCAAAAGGGAGGGACTTCAGGGATTCAGCTATGGTGTAGAACCAAACATCATAACGGCTGGACAGCTTGTTCCGGAGAAGGACATCAATGCAATTTACTTTTACCCAGAATTACTGAAGCTGAATGTAGAACAAAGGGAAGAGTTCATCTGCATTTTACACGTTCATCATGGAGACAGAAAAATGAGAAATAGAGAGGTTGACATTGCCTTGGATGTGGTGCTAGCCATGATGAGTACACTACTGGTTAACATAATATGGAACGATAAGGTTGACTATTGATAATTCCATTAGAAATGCTCGTATAGTATTTTAGTATAGTATGCTCGAAAAAATAGTATTTTATACATAAAAATGGCATATTTGTAATTTCAGAACACGTTGTCTGACATCAATAAACTGGTCACCAATCCCAGGTATCTGCCGATCAAAGAGCACTTAACCGGAAATGTCGTACATCTAATTAGGGGACAGGGAGTGCGAGAGAAGAATGATATTCAATTGGAAGAATCATCATCACTTCATGAAAACGCAGGCTTAGTAAAGTTATCCTATCAGCAATATAGCGCTGTAAACAACCTGATGAAAGCAATTTCTACATTTCAAGATGTCAATCAGGTTCAAGCAACACTTTCTAATATTCTTGAACGTTTCAAAGAGACTATTAAAATCATCAATTTATGCAACGGGTATGATACACCAGTACCGTTATCAGTCCTAGAAACTAGTAACGTGACTGCGTGTAAACGTGAAACCAAATCAGCAGAGGAATATGTACCAGAGAATGAAAAACTTCTCAAAAGACGAAGCGAATTGAGGCATGAGAATGTTCGGATGCCAAAAGAAGTTGGAGAAAAAATTAAGAGTTTCTTTTCCAGTCAATTGTCTGAACAAGTAAACTCTGAAATTGATCATTGGATCAATAACGATCTCATCAATCAGAATTTTGTACCAATACAGAATGAATTAGGTTCATCTTTGCAATATTTCAATGAACAGAATATTACCAGACTTCTTTTCGAGGCTAAGGAGAAGTTTCAGGAAAACCAGAAGCTGATAAACGAAGAAATCATGGAGTGCATACAGAATTTTTACATGATAATGAATACTCAGTTTGAAGATGTGCCACACTTTGGCGGAAACGCCCTTCGAAAAGCTCTTAAAGTCACACTCACATCAGTTACTTCTGACTTGAAGTTTCCTCAATCAAAAGAACGTATCATGAAGGCATCCAGAAATATGTTCAAGTTTTACTATGAGCAAACCGGTAGTTATGAAGTCCCAAAATCAATCGACACACAGTATGACGAATTCAATGATGTTGAGAAAAACGTAGTACCAGAAAACGAAATATTGGATGATACAATCGGTAAAATAAGGAGACGTCAGATGCCCCTTGGCTTTGGGAAATCGTCAAACTCAAGGCAGAACATCGAAGAAATTGGGTCCAACCATTTCGGCTTTAATAATAGACAACCAAATACCACAAGGAAACTAACTAGCATTCCCACAGATTCAAGAAAAATTGGAATCAATGAAGGTATATATTTGATCAAATAAGACACAGTAAGAAGTATGCATACAAAATGAAAAATCTCTTATATTTCACAATATGATAAATTAATCAATTGTTTTTTTGTTACAGACTTGGAGCCACTATGTACAACTAACTATAGAGATAATGCCATCAAACATCACATCAAAGATCTGGGTACATCAGACACAAAAATTCACCATATTCATTTAATTTTTAGAAATTCTATTTCGGTTTTTATTTTGGTCATCGAATGAAATAAATTCAAATTTTGGTCCACAACGAATTTTAATCAGTAACCACTTAGCAATATAAATAAGGCAAAAGTTTGCCTAGTGTTAATTATTGACAATTCCTAAATATGAAATTTCGTTTATAATTTTTAGTCAACAATTTGTGTATTCTTTTTTTTTCAGATAAGCCTTTCTGCTTTAACACCTTTGCCCAAAATCAAACTGATAAAACAGAGGAAGCTGACAAGAGCGCTGCTCATTTTAAACAAAAACGTAAACGTAAAAACTTTAAACAAAATAAGCTCGATGAGTTCAATTTATCTCCCGAATTTAAAGACGAAATGACGTCAAGAGAAGAACGAATTTCTCCTAAAAACCCAATTTATTCAACAGCAAAGGAGCACGGAAACACAAAACTAACGTTAAACAATGCCAGCAATGCCCAAATCGATCAAAAAAATGGTGCGTCTTTAGTCGAAAAGCTCAGTGCACTTAAAGTCACCAAAGTTTCAAAACTATCTAAAGATAAAAGTCTCAAAGATAAACTAATAGAAGCAAGCATTCAAAAGCAATTGAGAGAGTCTTACATCACTTCCAAGAAAGTTAATGAAGAGCTCGTGGAGAAAAGTCAAAAGCTGGGTCAAGGCACTGAAACTGAAAGCAGCAACAACGGCTCCAGATATTCTCAACAGAAACCTCAGAGGAAACTTGCTAACGACTCAGATAATCAAAAAATTGGTAATTATTTTCTCGGTTTCCCGTTTATTTTATTATAACATAATATATTTGCGTACATATTTTATATGTAACTAGTTTGGGTTTGTTTAGATAACCAGTTACCACGGGAACCATCATTAAAAAGGAATCTTCCGCCTTTACTTTTTCAAATAACGCTTAGCAAAATTGGAATGGCAACCGTGCCCCAAAAAAGGCGTGAAAATAATTCCGCTTCAACCAACATCACCTCCTATCCTGGTGAAGTTGGGATATTGATGGACGGCAAATGGGTTTGTGGTGATGATGTCAAAGAATTCAGTCGCAAAGGCATGATGAAGAAATTTTGGTCATTTGAAGCCATATTCAATACTCATGACTTCAAAGATACAGTAGTCATTCAAGGTGACAACATTCATGTCACTGCTCCATTTTTGTTGGGAGTTTTCTTTAAAATATTGAAACGAAAGGCAGAGAACGAACGAAGTGGTAAAATTTCAGCAGCTTTGATTTCCGTTCCATTTTGGTTTTCCACATACAAACGAATACAGATTGTGGAAGCAGGAACAATTGCAGGTTTCGATAGTGTCGAGTTAGTTAATGAAAACACCGCATCAGCATATTATGCTTACACAAATGCATTGAGCCCACCAACTGAAAAGATGGTTGTCATTTCTGAAAATTCGAATAGAGTAGATATATCAATTTATTCATATGATCAGCACTCGAAAATAATTTCTATGCAAGGGCAGTCTGGAGATTATGAAACGAACCATAAAGAATTTTTCAAGAAATTTGTATCTGGAATATTTGTATATCTTTTTAATGAACAAGAACAAGCCGGAATAGAAGAAAAGACCCTTAAAAGTCTTGACAAGTTATGGGAATTGACAAAATCTCGGGTAAATATTCCCATCGAACTTAACGACAAAACCGTTTTAATCCGTTGCGAATCCGATCATTGGAGAGAATTTCTGTGGAAATTCGCTTCAAAGATAACTTCATCAGAAAAGATTTCAGTTCGAAATGATAGTCCATTCTTAGGTTTAGCTTCACTTCTTCATGCCTGTTTAGCAAGAAAAAATGGTTCTGTACATTCTTTGTTTAAAGATTCGATTCCGTTTGATGTCATTTGCTCTCAAGGAAAAGAAACATGTTTGGTTCTAAGAAAGAATAGTGCATTTTCTAGTAGGGGGAATCAAACGTTTGGGGTTGGACTTCCCAAGTTTTTTGGGATTTTCAGTATCGAAGAAAATGACTTGTTACCTCAACGACTGGGAAAATTTAATTTGAAGTCAAATCCCCCTAATACATTCAATATTTATGCCAATTTGGAATCAACTCGGAACGGAATAATAGAAATGACTGCAGTGGAGTACACTGAAGGTGCAGGTGGTCGATTTGCACCAAAACGACCGTTACCAGAATGCTACTTTGAGTGGATTCCATTCAAAACTAATGATGAAGACCTTGGGTTCTACAAATCTCTTTTGGATCAGATACAGTTGCAAACAAACGTTGCCAGTTTGGTGGAACAAACCAAAAGACAAGCGGAGGAGATGACAAATAAAATTAAACAAGTCATACATGCAGGTGGAGGAAATTTTAAAAGCTCGCTTGGCAAGAACATGGTTATCAAACAGATTGATGACTTATTAGAGGCTAGAAAGGATGAAGGAATTCAGGAAAAGACACTGAACAAGCATGTCAGTTATCTAGAGAGCATTGCACAGAAGTATGAATTACAGCTATAATCTTTTCTTTTTTTTCTAACATTTATATGTTAAATAGGCTGGCAAATTTTTAATTGGTTTACGTATTAAAGTTTTAGAAAATTAATGGTTATAATAAATGTTAATGGAGTTAGTTAATACAATGTTAACAAACCGTAAGTATGTAATTTTTATGAATATACTGTATAGAATATTAAGATATATTGAATGAATAAATAATTTAAAACAACCACCACAAATTTAACTTTCGATTATATCATCATTCCTGAAATTTATTCTTTAATTTCACATTTATTGCATATCAAACCATCCGAATGGACTTTAGTCGCAAGCATGTCAACTAGTTTATCCAGTTTCTTAAGACATTCCTTTCTCCTTAATCGTAATTTCTCATCACCTTTCACATCAATTTTGTCTAGATCCGTTTGGTATTTTCCACAAAAACCAACCAACGTACGGTACTGCTTTGTAAAGTGGAAGTTGGGATCAGAGTACTCATCCACTCGCTTGTTGAGCTTTTCTATGTTTCGTTCCAATCCCTCGAGGGACGTTTCATTTATGGATAAATCATCTGAAAACAACAGTTCACCAATATCTCAAAAACTATCTAAATTTGACACGGACACATTGCCCACAATTTAAATAGAAACGCTCACCTTCGTCTGTAGCTTTCTTCTTTTTGGTACTGGACTCGGGATTTTTGTCATACTGCGCTATCACATCCAAATGTATATTTCCCCTTATTATAGTAGCAAGATTAAGTGTCAACTCTTCCTTTGTTTGAGTTTCTCTTTCTTTAAAATTGTACCCGCCAATTAAAATTTCTTCAGGGCTAAACGTTGCCATTGTAATAACAAACTTTATAAATTATAAGCAATCGGCACAAATGAGTAAAACAGATATTAAATCAAATACATCACAAGCTGAGAAAAAATTGTATTATTTGAGTTAGTGAAAATGTATTTTGCAAGTTAGTGAGCATGATATGGATGTATATCTATCGTTTGGCAAATACGTTGTGGTTTGTGGTTATGATGAGTAAGCAAGTAAAACGAACGATGCAAATCTGGTGCCACAAAATATAGAATAAGTATGCAATATATAAAGACTGGTAATATAGAGAGAACTAAAAAATCGTATGTTTGCCTTGGGTATAGATACACTACGTAGTATATTTTAGATTGCGTTTACACACAGCTCATAAAAAGTACAAAATGCGACTTAATGATACCAAAAGTTCACTTCTTCACCAGACGACCGTATCTATCTGCATTTGGTTGATGCTGGCTGTTGCTATCCCAGCGCAGCAGATCCAGCAAGCTTAACATTGCACTTATTTGGCAATGCAATTAGTGGAATACATACTTTTATGCAAGTCTATCTGGGGCGATGATTAATTTTTTTCGTTTCTCTAACTAAGAAAACGTTTCATGACAAGTACGCCGTAAAAACGAAACATTAAATTGAACTTACCAACGGTCGCCAGTAAGATTACAAGAAGTACGATCATTTTAAGTCGCATGACAAACTTTAATTATGACTATGACCAATGGATCTTCTTACACAGTATAAACACTGTCATGTTTTAATCCTTCAGTGAACGTAAAGCCAAACCCAAATTGACCAACGACCTTTAGCATATCGTCGTATGAAACGATTAGTCTTAAATTTAATCAACTTTTTGCTCTATGAGTCATTCAGCATTAAGCTTCGTTAAAATGTGTTCATGTTTTTATTTCATCGTTTTGTTTTAAAACGTTTTTGTTTCTTTGTATTTTTCTAAATAGCAACATTGTAGATTCTTGTAATATATGTATATATTTTGTTTAAGCAAAGTAATAATAGTATTTAAGTATATACAATTTTATAGCTAACGGTAACAAATATTCATAAAAATTTGATAATGATTTAATATTTCCATGATCCATAATCATCATCATCCTCTTCCTTGTCTGTCGTATCATCCGCGTCGTCTGCTTTTTCATCAGAGTCATCATGGCTTGAATGACGACTTTCTGTACTCGTACTGGCACTGGCACTCTGCATAAAACAAAGACACTACGTTAAAACATATATTTCGGTAATAAACGTAAATTAAAATCGTTATAAAAAAATAATATCTAAATACCTCCTCATCCATCAGCCTTCTCTTTTCCTCGTCACTCAGCCTATTCTTATCAGCCTTGATAACCAACCGTTCTTCACTGCCCGATCCCACTGATGTCGCAGTGACCTTCAGAATTCCCATTCTATCTATTTCCATTTGAACTCTAACCTTTTCCATGCCTCTTGCAGCTGGCGGAATCCCTGACAGCCGAAATTTGCCAAGTAATTCATTATTTTTGGCGATGGAATTCTCTCCTTGAAAAATTACAATGTCCACGCTTGTCTGGTTATCGCTTACAGTTGTGTAGTTGTCCTCCTTATGCGTTG
>JAQFZH010000820.1:0-27055 GCA_034695485.1 Entomobrya nivalis
ATTTCTCAACAAAAAGTTTCGACGAATGTTTAAATCCATTTTACCATCCTGGATTCCAGTGAAAGATGCAGGACAATTTCAATATTCCACGAGAGCTCCTATCTTTACTACTAGTGCATATACAGGAAGCAGTTTCGCAAGAAATAAAACAAATAGTAGGAGTGATTATCACCGCAATCATCAAATTGGGCCGAGGATCGCTCATCATGAAGAAAATGTACTTATTGGTGCTAGATTTTATGAACGTAATAGAACAGTGGTGGCAACTACGTTAAACATCATCTCTACGACCATGCCAGCAACTACAGTATTAATAAGTGACAGCTTTGAAAGTCTCTTCGATACGGTTATTGCTGAAAACGTTCAGACAGAAATTATAACGGACCTATAAAAATATGTATACTGATCAAACGGAATGATAGGTTCTATTCGTAAACAGGGTATTTGTGATAAACTCTTATTACTACACTAAAAAAATGTATTAAACCCGTTATTTCGTGACAGGTTTAATTTAAACCCTATTCTTCTTTTAATAAATATGATGGGATGGTACAAAAAATGAATTAATTTTTTATGCAAGCATACACATAATATAAATCGAATATATGTTTGTAAAAATTCGTCTCTGCTGAGTCTAATGTCTCTTAATAATGTAATTCAGTGCGTGTAGTATAAATTTACAATTTATTTTGTAATTGAAGAAAATAAAGTTTTGTATAGTCGAAATCATTAAAGCTATTTTTCAAATGTTTTGCTTTCACTTATTCAGAAATTATTTTAAGAGTAAATGTATTCTTTGACACGATGGACATATGCCTGAAATGTATTATAGCATTCGTTCGTGGAATATTGCGCATATAGATATATTTTCTCACACTTGGCGGAACTCCCACGAATAATTATTCGTAAACACAACTTGAATAAATTGCGTATTCAACGTATATCATATCATATCCCTCAAGTTTTATGATTTAAGTGTATATTATTTTAAAAGTTTTATGTTAATCATAAACCAATAAGCTCATTAACCTGCTGTATTCAGAGAGTAAACCCTGTTTCTGGTTGTATAACAAAATTGTTTAGTTATCAAAACGTTCTGATTTTCGTTAGTAGTTCAAAGTAAAATCATTACATGATTTAACCTTTATCTTTGACCTCCAACCATTGCACTGCTGCTGTCTTCCCATTTTTTGCCTGATTAGCTGTGTGTAGATATTGCCGTCAGTACATCATATCGTATGCTAAGTTTCTTAAGTTATAAGTAATAAAATACAGGGAAAGGTAATATTGCATACAACCTACTGCAAATTTGCGAGTCCAAAAAAAACTTTTGTTTGCCACTCAACTTGCTTGTCTATGTACCTAGAAATTATTAGATTTGTTTTCTTTATTAAGTGCCAGAATGGTATTTTATCAGATAACTCGATGGTGTATGATAAAACGTCTGTCTGCATGTCGGTCTGTATCCATCTTCTATCTTTAAAACCTCCAAAGCGATTTACAGTAAACTCAAGTATATACATAAATTATAATTGTCCATGGCAAGAAGCTTATATTTTTTTTGTCAAATTCATTGATCAATTAATACTGTTCTTGGCACGAAGAAACGATTTTTTAAACAAGAAATGTTAGTTGTTTGATATGACAAGATTAAAATTGTGTAATTTAAAAATAAATAAATTGGTCATTTGATGGCGCAGCCGGTACATGTATTTCTTATACCATATTAGATATGTGGCACTTTTTACCACAGGTTTACCTGCTCCATTCTTCCCGAAAAGATATCATTGACAAGTTGTTTATAAAGTATGATCAGAGTGTGGTTGCCCATCTTTTACTGATTTAATTTAAGAAATAACACACACAAGTAAAAAAATCCCGTTTCTCTAGAACTATGTTTTTGTCATTTCCTTGCAAGACAAAATTGGAGACAACAACAATTTTGAGAAACTCGTTTCTTTCTTGATTAAACTTGTGTATAAATCGGATCGGTTACTTTAACATGGTTATCACTGGTTTGTTGTCCATTTTCGATGAACTATGTTTAAGGAATCATTTGTATTTCTTTGTACTTTAAAAAAATATTTGCATATCGCCAAAGTTCACTGTTTTGAAGAGAATAGGATGAATAACAAGAAAACAATCAATCTGTTACATGAAAGATGTAATTGATTTCTACAAATTTGTTAAACTTTTAGTATTAGTTTACGTAATAACGGTCACAGAGCAATTGTAATTTTTTCGCAAATTTCAGGTATTTTCTTACTTTGTTTAGGAAATCGTTTTGGGTTAATATTGTGACTAATATTATTAAATTTCTGGTTACGTTACACTTCAGTATTGTGTATCGCAAAAAGGAATAATTCTGTCCTGAAAAAACACGAAGCGATCAATATGATGCAACTCTGCAGTTTTTTCCTGCAATTGGATGAACTAGTTTTGAGCTTTACAAATACTATATTAGACGTACATGATAAGTACGGCATTATGTGCTTGTATATATGTTTTTGGAATGATCTGCCTTTGGGATAAATCTAATTTCAGCCGTGTGAAGGATCTGCAGGCGAACGAAAATTCGTGCAAGCAAAAAATGTTACCAGAGTAGCAGAGGTGTCGTAAAACCCAACTTTGCAATCCTTTTTGGCATAATAATGTTCTGTACTATAACCGATTTTGTAAAATAACGAGAACCTTTGTGTGTTTTTAGTTTTGTTCTTTATCAACGTGTCTATTTTATTGCACCAGTAGTGCCACCAGTTTTTTGCTCGGCTTTAGATAAAAAAGATACTTGTTTAGCAAAATCCTGCATGACTTAAGAACCCTTGACTCTTAAACCCAAAAAAGGGAAGATACCATTCAACGTTCTTTAGATGATGTTGCAGTGAAAGGAACTTGAGTGAATATTGAACAACCCAGTGCTCCTTTTCTTTTTTCAAGCACCGTAGCAAACTGAATGGTAATGCATTTTCCTTGTTCCAAGCTTCAAATTTTTTAACACATTTGTTTTTGTAAAGAATACTATTTCCCGTAACGGTTTTTTTACCAGGAAACCGTGTTAGGAGTAGGTAAACTTTTGGAACTTATGAATGGAATCAACTTACAAAACAAGGATTTATCACAAGTTACTTACAGTATAACGTTTTTTTTTTTGAGAAAATATTTTTGTATTTTTTGTACTTTTTCAAAAGCTACTGCTGAAATGTTTATATTTTTAAAGGAAGTATTGAGTTTGTAATAAATAAGATGCCACTTCATACAATATAATAAATAAGTATCTTTTTTAACTCTTGATCCTTTAAAAGGCCAAAAAATTGACACTTTGAATTGGAAAAATGTCGTTTTATTAATTACAAGTGTATACAAAGTAATCTTGTCAAAACTACAAAAGAAGATTTACGTTGGTGTATCCACCCTTTAAATATATTTTTTACTTGTGTAGCTAATAAATACGTCAAACATAATAAATAACTTTATAGACGCCATTTTACAATGCATTTCTATAATACGACATCCTTAAAATAAAATATAAGGATAACTTGTGTGACGACAAATTACCGAAAAATCCTCTTTACAATTGACAAGACTCGTAAATACAAAAATCATTTTGTGGCTTGTTCAAATGTTACTTTAAAAGTAAACCCATGTCTGGACAAAGTGTATTGCGTTTTTATATTGATTTATATGTATACATGCTTTGTGACTTTTAATTAGTCATTTCTCTAACTTTTTTCCTCTATGCATCAGTTTCATTAAACTTGCTACTAACCGCTATGTCAAATATTTTACCAACAAAAACCGTTTTATTGCTATTGTAGCCGCAATGCTTTTCTTTCCAACATTCTTACGAAACATTCACAGTATTTGATAAAATACTATGTCTGAATTTTTTATATAATTCTGATGAAAACATTCTTTACAAATCGGGCTTGAAGTAATGTTCACCGGAATTCTTTCACAACAATGAACAAAAATTATATTACTTGAGCGCTGCGCTGGTGTACTCAAATTACATAAATGAATTAGTTGTACAAATATTGTTTCATTCATCTTAGTTACAAGACATTTCCAGAGAAATATTGAGTATTGAGTATTGCTTTATTTAACGTGTTATTGCGGTACAACAATGCTGATGACATACAATAACAATACAATTCCTGTATAACTGGCCATTAAACAATAAACCCTTAGCCAAACATTTAAATCAAATCATAGGACATTAAACAATTACTGTTGTATCTACATCTACATCTAGTTACATCTACAATTGTATTTTATATTTGGTTTAACTACATACCACATAGCACCACTCTAAATTGATGATGAACGGAAAACCAGCTTTGCTAACAAAAACACTAATTACTTATTTTTGCTAAAGTATTTAGGAAACTATTTTACAAAGCACAATAAAATATTGCGATATATTTACTTCAACAAAGTATGTATTATAAGCGTACAAAATTGTTTTAGTTGTCAGTCTTCGTACCTTGGATGAAACATAATAAAACGCTATGTCGTAACCTTATAACTTAGAACATAAGTTGCATACATTTATCGCTTATTTCATGAAATTAGACAACTAAATTGACTTCATATCTTTTCTAACAATATTTGACGAAATATTTAGGGAAGGGCATAATTGTTGCGTAATCTTTTTTAAAGCCTTATGATGTTACGTAAACGGTGAACGAACGTGATGAAATACTGTCAAATGCTTTCAAGTCGATGACAAAAACTTCTCAAGTTCAGATTTTTTTCTGGCTTTTAATATTTTGGAGTGATAAGAAACATTCCGACAAATTCGCTAGTTTTGATTGACCAATTACCTAAACTGCTTTGGAACCTCCGTTATTCGATATGTATTGATGTTTTATATGTATAAGACTTACTTATAAGATATTTTGTATGACGAGTTACTTATCTTCCTTCAAAATTATTGTGCTATCTACCCGTTGTCAGGAGGTATGCACATAAGACAGGTAATAGTACTTTTACTAAATGTGTTCTAAATATACTACTATTTTTCAAGTAAAGTTTATTGACACCACACATCTAGTCTCCCGAAAGAGTTATTATAGGTGCGTGACATTAGAGGAAGTAATATGCATCCAGTAACGTACTCAGTTATGTCAAACGTAAGCAAATATTTGCACACAGAATGTATCTAATAGTTCAGAGTACAAGATAATATTTACAGATGCTGAGCCTTTCAGTGACCTACATTATCAATTTTACTGACAAGCTGTAAAGAAAGCAGGACATGGAATCCTTTTTATATTCCATGCATACCATAAAACATAAAAGAGAAATTCCATGCCATTGAAAGGTATTATTGTACGACTTTAAAAGTGAAGTTACACACAAGTTTTATGTTTGCTGTAATGGTCCCATCATACAGATGTCACATAGCCAACAACGTTTTTATTAGCTACATTAACCTAAGTACATTAGGTTATTCATCTGCAGTCATACCTTCACGTTTCGTACTGTTCTAATGGAGCACTTGATTCGTTACTTGCAATTTTTGATGTTGTATCTCTACCTTATTATGTTTCATGTCTATACGTGGTGCTGCGTCAAAAATTTCCCTGACTTCCATTTCTTTCAGTTTCCACACAAATGGGACACTTATAAGCACACTCTTACGATTTCGTATTTTAATTTTCCAACCCACCACTTTCTCTTGACATAAATGAGCTTTGGAAAATCTCTTTGGAGAAACTTGTAAACCTTGTGCTTAAAAGGCATCATTAGAATACGCATTACTGGAACCAAAACCGCTCGTTAAAATTAGATATGACGCAAGTAAGTAAATATGTAAATGTTAATTTTTCTATTCATGGTGATAAATGTTACAGCATCTATACGTTGGATACTTATAGATTAGAAATTTTTAAAGCAATTTTTATCGCGAACAACTAAGCATATTTACTAGTCTGGTCATACTTTAGTATTATAGCTTTGCAAGAGATGTGTAATCAGTCCATGTGAGTTCATACATACTAGTGTGCTACGAATTTTAAGATAAACTGCAATGACAAAACAGAGTATGGAATTCTAGTGCCATTTCTGAAAATCGAGATTGATCGATTTGTAATTGGATTTTGGTGGTGATTGTATTGCTTACTTTGGTTATCTTGTTTCCAGGAAGAATTTTACGTTGCCTGTGTGACACAGTTTGGGGTTTTTGGCATCCAATGCCTTTTCTTTAGCTACGTAAGGTATATTTTTGGACTTTATCGATAGCATAAAAACAATGTTGATGTAGGTTAATCTATGATTTTAATAGAATGGCTACTTTTATTAAAATGAGTTCTCTATTTTTCATATTTAACTTGGTACATACACAAAAAACATTGATATTCGGTCATATTGCAAGGCATAAAAAGTTGATTCACGACAAGAATTTTGCAGCCAAATATCAAGAGAATCTTGTCATTACTCTTACTGTTTCAATATTCAGTACATTTTCGAGTTCATAACATAACTACACACAAGAAGAAAGATAATTTATACAAATTGATTGAATTAAACAAACTGTCGTTATTCAGCATGAAGTTTGTTACGAATATTCCAGCATGAAACATTTCATTTATATTTATATGAAATTACTAAGGTAAACAATTACCAACTTTTCGTATTTAGCCTTCCGTTTCAATTTTGGTTCTCGTTTGAAAACTTAGAGCCCTGGTAAAACCTGATTAATAGTTTAAAAATGATAGTCTGCATACCTTCCAGGTTTCTACAGAGAAAATCTTTGAAGTTGGCATGTAAAAATATTCAAGATACATGAATACATCATTCAACCATAGTTCATTGGTATCAACAATGGTTCTCTGGCAACGGCAACGATACCTTGGTAGGAATTCCATCTTCCATGAAAAGGAGGTTTCAACAGTCATGCCATTTGAAATGTGACATTTTTGCAAACCCTAAGGAATGATTACATTCCATATAATTTCATTACACGAATGCAGAAATACCATCATTTACTGCAACAACAATTTATAAAACTGCAAAATGTATTCAACTTTTTTTCTGAAGATCTCCTCTCAGATATCCAAATAACAAGATGAAAACTTATCAAAGGCATACCACAAAAGGTGTGGGACCCACAGTACAAGATAGCCAATTTAGATTGTCTAGCACGACATACATACATATATCTTTTTTATTTGCAGAAGTGCACGCATTGCAAATATTAGTCTGGTTTAGTGGGTAGCAGTAAAACGTATTTTTAAGTATTAAATTTGCAATCAATTGCCTAGTAAGCCAGTTTACATTGTTTGCTGATGAAGCCATAGGAATGTGGAAAGTGGAAATACTCATTATGCAGTCTCCATATATAAACATGTAACTCCACTCTCATGCTTCTGATGTAGTTTTAGTATATTATGTAAAATGAACGTTTTGTAGAAGTTCACTTGAAGGATTTTACGTCTATTCAATTGCAAATTACACCAATTCACAAAAACGTTGAAGTGAAAGTAATCAATGATACGTACTTTCACTCTAGATTGTGAGAGTGCATGTCCTCAAAAAAAACTTGCCAAAATAAAGATTCAAGTGCAGAAAATATGTCCCTCACTGGAGGTTCCATTGGGGTATTTTTCACAAAGTAAAGAGAACCCAGTTATGAAATCGGTGTGCCCGAATTGGAACTTTGCAAGACATAAATAACGAGTCATAATAATTTAAAATTGAAATATGCAAATTATTGGACTTTTTGGCTGCAACAATGAAAGTTTACATGCATAATATTCTTACAAGTAATGTGTAGATATAAAATAGCAACGATGTTTTTAACAAACTCAATTTTAAATGCATTCTTGTTTGTATCCGAACATCCCATTCAAACTAAAAATTCATAGAATTGATTTCCTGTCAAAAGGAAAATTATCGAATAATTCATACCAAAATTTCTTCACAAACTTTTCAACAAAGATCCATGCGGCTTTAAAGAAACCAAAGTGTTAAAATGTCGTAAAAAAGCAACTTTCCAATCCTGGTTTAGCTCTTTGTACTAAATCTTGTTTTGGTCTGGTCGTAAGTTTTAGTACCACTGAAAACCTGCTTGTGCTTAGGTTACATTTTTTAACAGTGTTTTATTACCATAATAGTTTCCGACTGTCTTCTTTTCCTTACAAGTTAAATTATAAAAGAAAACCATTTCAAAATGTTTTGAGAGCCTTTTGCATCCAACACTCAAGTTGTAAAATAACATTAAATTCTCATTTTTTTCGTTCTTGTGAAACAAAAGAGATAGCATATTTTTTCGCATTGCTAGTCCGATGCTCCCTTGGCAAATATTTCTTTTTGAAGACGCAAAAAGTTTCCTTTTTCACTAGAAAATCAGAGACGGCACTATTATTACATGTGTGTCGTACTTAACTTGAGCCGATGAAATAAACCTATTGCAAGAGCGATCATAATGACGTAGCTGAAACAACGTGACTTGAAACGACACTAGTGATGCCATTGTTGTTGCTAATGAAAAGCGCTTTCGAATGGTTTGTCACATGAGATATGTTTGAAGTTGACCCAATTTCGGACCCGCCGAGGCCACCTTGACTTAAAAGACGACATATGATTTCTAATCAACTCAACGAGAAAACATTTGACCTTGCCCTTTGGCCTTAGGGTTTGACCTAGGGGGTTGAAAATAAATCGGGCTCTTGCTCATGCTCTACATGTCTAATTTGAGCGAAATCAGTCAACTAGTTCTTGAGTTATCGTGCTAACGGACGGGCAGACAAACACGATAAAGTCAATACGAGCTGAGCTTCGCTTTCAGCTACGTAATAAAGTATAGCTTCATAAATTTTGATGACAATTTTTTAAAACCTAGACTGGCACCATGCCCTTAAAAATACTTGATGTACAACTAGTTTGAACTATGTTCATACAATATTACAATAAACAGAGATACATACATTCTAAAGGCCTCTTTTTTAGGACACGGCAACAAACCAAATTATGTACCTATTTTAAAACAATACAAAAATTGTACAATAGATATCTTGAACATTGGGAACACTTGAAGAAGAAATTTCGAAAAAAATGTGGTTTGAATTTGTTGAATAAAATACATAAAAAACATGAAATGTAACGAGCGTTGACGTTTCACTTGAACTACACCGATAAGTTTGTAGAAATAGGGCTTTGAGCACAGAAAAAAATATGCACTTTTAGAAATAATTGTATACTTGGAAGCTCTTATAACTCAAACAAAAGTTTGAGAAAAATCCTTTTTACAATATCATTTAGCAGAGTATAACCATTATTGCAACATCAAACTAACGTTGTTCCTTTGCACCAGGTCTCCCAGAAAGTAATTTGAAGACAGCCTCTCTCCGATGTAATCAAATGTAAAATTACCTAAACAAGATTTAAAACTACAATTTATTGAATATAAATGATACTCCTGGGAAAACGAGACACTGGAGCCAGTAGTCATACGCTCAAAAAACTTGTTAGATAATGGGGGCTTTCTCTTTACCATTTGTGTTTTCATTTAATAAACGTAGATTACTGTCTGCAATATTGGTTAGAAAAATGAATTTAAATAACTTTTTAAATGTAATTATATAAGTTAGTATTCTTAAATTAAACTAATGACCACCCTCCACAAATTTCATAAAGCTAACAACGATATTGACTTTGTTTATATTAGGACAGAAATGGTCATTCATCTTGAGTCATTTATTCCTTTCATTACCATTTCGTATCGGTTTATTGGTTTACCTGATTTCAAATTTTGTCTTTTGGTAGAACACCACTACCATATCATGTACCTTCCAAATACCAAGATATGTGTACTGCGTTCATTTTCCAATAGCATCTTACTTCCTGTTTTATAGGTTGCTAGGCAAATGGGCCATTAATCCGAAAAGCTGGCAGTATTATGTTTTACCTTTGTTGTTTACCACTTTCTTTTAGAAAAAAGATTGGCAACGCTGATAACTGCAACACAAAAAGGAATAAAAGGACAAAACGAATTTCTTATTTTAATATATAAATTAAAGCTAAAAATAAGAAAATTTGGTTTAAATTTCTTGTTGTTCTACAGTTCTACAGTATTACTTATGGTACCTTTTTTGGACTGGAAATGGCTTACCTACCAAATGCCAGTTTAATTTATTTTCGATTACAGTGAACGTACAATTTACATTTCCAATTATGCATCTATCCGTACTGGTAACGCTATATTATATAGATTATATTATAATACTGGGTTATATAATAATAAGGTTAGAGTGTTTATTTAGAATTAAGTCTTGATTTGTGAAATGAAATGAGAGAAAGGAGAACTGAACTTTATCCTATGATTGTGCTTCCTGTTCTCGGGAACCAATGGGTAGATTAAATGGAAATCCAATACATATTTTCTACTATTTTTTTTATTTTGCATATTTTTTAAATGTGATGGTTAGGTTGTTGTAGTCTGTTATGTTTTATGATAACCTGCTAGAAGAATATCAACATAAAACAAATATATAAGCATAAAAAACTAATAATGCAATAAAAATAATACAGGTAAACTCGTGGTAGACAACGCCCGATACACAAATAATGAAACGGCTTGCCGCATGCACCGGCCAATTTATTCGTTGACAAAAATGATATTTCGGAGACTCTAGAGCTTTAATCATGAACTTTTTGACAAAGTTTGACGGTCGTCTTTAATCCAGTGATGGTAAATTAGCTTGGCTCAAAATTTAACCAAGTTTTAAAAAAGTAGACGAATCGTTTCTTTTTTAATATCGTGCTAACAGACTGACAGACAGATTATTTTTTCCCATATTCAAGTATTCCTAGAGACACCATATCGGGTATTATTAACAAATCTTTAAATATGCCTACAGAATAATGTATAAGTCAATGAGGTTTTTTCAGTTTAGTTGACTAAAATTTGCGTCAGAAAATATAATATTAATTTTCACGATGAAAATCTAGATTTCTTAAAGTAGGTTAAACTGAGAAAGGTTATCATCAAAGTTCAAACACAGTTCATCTGGCTAGACCTTCATTTAATTTACGGTTAAATTAAAAACTGAGATCCTGAGAGTGATAAATTTGTCAAAATGGTTTAATATTTTGAAATCCTTAGTAAACAATAAATCTTTTAACAAAGTCATAACATAGTATCCAAGTTTAAAATTTTCACCTCTCTGCATTAAATTTGTGTAGTAATACACAGGTAAAAATTAACATATTTGAGCTTATCATGTTCATAACGATAAACGTCAAATGATACAGTTTATAATCTCGAGAGACTTTAACTTCTGTTTTTGGTTTTTCACCAACAAGTATACCTATCACAATATTTTTACGGTTTTAAGACCATTAGTTTTACGATTATACAAACATAAACGGCGTAATTTATATCCTGAAACGCAAACGAAAAAAGCAATATTTGGAAATGAAGTGTACAGTTAATGATTTTTATGAGTGAGTTCCGTAATTGGAACTTGGTACTCTACTTGGTAGTACTTTTAGATACCTTTAATAAAATGAAAGATTCGCAAGGGTCGCTGTGCCCTGCAAAAACGTTTCACGACAGCCTAAGCTGACTAGCTTGTAATTTTACTTCATAGATGGTAGTGCTACCGAAAAAAAACAGTAAAGAGTAGAACACAGGAGAAAACTTAATACCTTTAAAATGACAGTACTTCTAAGGTGTAAACTGTAAACTAAGTTGACAGATGAAAAATAAATTAGTATCAATGAAAAGTTTACATCCATTGGCAATTGCCCTTCTGTACCTGAATTTTTGACGGCGAAAAATGGCATTGTGGTTGGTTTTGGGTTCAAATCATTGTTTGTTTGTGCTTCATAATTAATAATAATTGCAAATTTTACTTGCTTGCTACTTTACCTAGCATAAGATCAAAATATGAATTAGAGAAAGGGAAAACCTTCCATTACCACTCACATTCAAATTAAGTCATGGAAAAATCAAAAAATCTAAGAGTTTTCGCCACGAAATTCCTCAAAAATTACTGTGGGTTTTAAACCTTTTCTCAGCTACTAATTTTGACCTCCGGGTATAACCTTTATGTTATGACAAAATTCATTTGTCAACTCTAGTTAAACACCAAATCCTATACTCAAACACTTTAGAAATTTACCTTTAACCTTGAGGTTGAACCCCAGACAGTTCCTGCCAGAAAAATCGGCAGTTGCAGTTGATTTTATTTACACCAGTTTAGTTTAGAATCAAGCCTGGCAGTTAACTTACTTTTGTCAAAGAAATTTGTAATACAAACAGAATTCTAATATTAGAGCGGAATTATTTTATTCTTATCATAAAAGACCATCAAATATAAATAAAGTATTATTGATGTATTTTGTTGAAGAGAAAGTACATTTTCGCATCTCAAAGTAGCAAATATTTAGTACACGAAAATCTGTTTGAAGTAAACAGCTCCCTCTATAAGCCTCCCAGCTTCAAATGCTGCTAATGCAAAGTAATGCTTCAAAGACTCTGGGCACAATATTCATTCCAGTTGTCTCTGCCTTCCAATATGTAGCACGGGGTTCTTGAAATAATCGCAGTATGCAGATTCCTCAATGGTATCTCAGGCTATCATAGTCTGAGATATCTGCCCCAAAATACATACATACATACAAGCCTCCCAGCTAAACCGCTGCCATTACATATTTAACTCTTGCAAACTTTGTTCGTTGATTCAATGCACTATGAATTATTTATATAACTACAATAAGCTATGTAAACATAAAAAACGAGTATTGTGTAAAATAACTGAAAAAATATAACAAAAATAGTTTCATATTCTAATGGAAATAATTTTGTTTTTATGTCAACTATGCCCTTAATCTTTCTTTAGACGACGGAATTTTCCATGTATAGAGATGCCATGATCATGATTAAAGTACAGTAACATAGCCCAATCATTTACTTTGTAAGAACGATATAAACTAGCTTCTTACCTACTGTCTACAATTTTATTTTATTTACTGTATTATTATAAATTTTCATAAAGAAGTTTAACGTAAGTTTTTAAGACATCAAACTGCATCTCGTATGGTATAATTATCATATTTAGCACATGTCCATTCAACGTCATTTATTAAAGTTCAACCGGACAGTAGCGTTTACACTACGTCAATTTCAATTACGTAAATCGAATAAAATAAGTGAAGTTTTCAGAAAAAATCCTTAATAATCCTATAATGTTTGTGGCGGTGACGCAAAAAATTGAAGAGTTTTCTTATCCATTAACATAAACTGACTTTTTCATTGAACTCAAGTATGTACAAAGCATAGCCAAAAGAATAAAAAACCTTGATTTTTAAATAAATAAGCAATTAGAGTTCAAAGTATGTATGACCGTATTTTTTAATCCAATCTTTTTATATTGAATATTTATTCACCCGTTGGCTTCAGTGATTTCCTTAGAACCATACTCCGAACTATGTACTCCTTTTCTATTTCGATTTCATAATATACAAAAAAGGCTAATACTACCATTAAATAATCGCTATATTTTTTTCATATCTACCGTCTTGTAATGGTTACTTGTTGTTTTAACCAATGCAGATTTTTACTACTAAGTTACAGTCACATTTTTGATGAATCATGTAATGAAGTTGAATGACATTGAAAATTGACGTGTTTAGAAATTAGTACAGCTTATGTTAACGACAGCTAAAACCAAAACAACAATTAATGTTTTGAATGTATGTGGTATGTAGTAATTGTGGTAGTATTTTGAACAAAGGCTATAGACACAGTTTGTGGCTTTATGTCATGTAGCACATGCAAGGTCACAAAAACTTTAATTTTCCACCCAACGACACAAGTTTATCATTTGAGTCTTTTATGTTGCCTTTGATGTGGTAGGATTTAAACGATTTGTTGAAGGAGCAGCAACTTCAGTTTAATGTAAAACATTTTTTAAAGTATGGAGTTTTTGCAAAATAATTACATGTTTTGCATTGTCGTTCTACTTTACCAAAGATGACTAGCTGAATGAAAAATACTTTTCTTTTTGACAAATTAAAAAACCAGCAATTACTTTTGATGAATTGGTCCACAAATCCAGCTAAATGTTTATAACATACAGGGAATTTTCATAAGTTGCAAATATAAAGTGGCGATGTTAAGAGTTGGAAGCCTTGATTTCGCCTATTAAAATCTTCACATGATTCTGCTTAAAGTGTTTTAGGAAAAATATTTAGATATTTACTAATACTTTCAGGGAGCTCTTGACTTTTGCTAAGATGCTTAACTAAGTGTAACTACAAACGGGCATGTACATACGGATATGAAGCTAACGTATGAAATTGCTCAGTGTGATTTAAGCAGTAGCAAAATAAATGCTAACATGTGATAACACCGGTTTCATTTCACGGAAAAACATGTTAAATAAAAAGTATTATAGTTTCATGCTAAGAAATTATAAGCCAAATTTGATTAAGATGGGATGATTGCCTTTTATAAAAAACCTTTCAAATTAAATACTATTTTTTGCTCTTCTCAATTTGTGGGATGTTGTAAAGTGACCACACTGATTAACTTTATCTGATCCTGCATTCTGTACAGGTACTTCTGTCAGCGATATTTGGTTCCTTTGTTGTTGTGGGAGTGAGGGGTTTTGGTGGGAGTTTTAAATTATACGAAGTACTACGGAAAAAAATTATTTATTACAAAACCAATGCGGCTAACCTCCATGAAGGCTTTAAGTCACCATAAGTCTTTTCCGTTTCCTAAAGGATGCCGGATAAGAGCAACAGATAACGTATAGTTCTCAACGTTTTCATACACAACCTTATGATAGCTCTCAATTTCAAATCAAACAAACTGACATAGTCAAAAGAAAAGAACATACGAGTTTGGTGGCAGTGGTTTGTAGCTTTCTCTGGTCTAATGCATAGGATGAAAAAATACCCAAGAAAAGCAAGAAAGAACGCTACCAAACCGTTATATCAGATGCTGTAAAATAATACAAGCTTTCAGTATCTCTGAATGCTCAGGTCTCCTTTAGCTCAGTCTGTAAAATGGTTCTCTATTGTACGGACCTAATCTCTCCAAAGTGGGGAAATAATGAAAAGTAGGATTTCGTTCGCTAAGAGATGTAAAAGTAAAAAATAATATTTGTGAAATTCTAATAGTAAATTTTAGAAGAGCTTATAATATTAATTACAGATCTTCGCCAGTTTCTTTACTGCGGTTAATGAGCTTAAAAAGTTCGAATTGATAGAAAAATAAAAAATTAATTACTCGGATATCAAACTAGTTCTCAAATGTGCTGCTATTGCTCAAGGGCAAAACAGTGCTACGTGAGAAATATTTTAATATTTGCATTTGATTTGAAAATTAGTTTTGATAAATTACTGTGCAAGGATATTCTTCTTTATTTAAATGCTAGTATGTCTATGTTTTCTTCCTTAAATTATTTTTTGAAACGAGCGACTTCTGCAGCTCACCTCGCAGAGTTATCAACGGAACCGCCTCATGATTTATTCCCGAAAGAAAGTACGTTTTTAGACAAATCTTCGCCGTTTGTTAAAAATGAAAGTGTAGGTGTCTATACTTCCAGCTATAGGAGATATATAAACATTTTAACAGGCACTGGGGAAATCGTAAATTCTTTTAATACATCAACAACTGAGAATGAAACAAATTTTATCAATTTACCTTCCTCTGTTATATTACACGAGGTTGAAGACAAATACACAAGTGAAAGTGACGCGAAATTTTCCAACGAAACATTTGAAAATGTCGATTTGTTATTTGAAAATTGGTGGAATATTTTTGACGAAAGGTACATGAGACATGGCTGGGGATGGACATTCACTTTGACAGTAGCTTACTTGCTTATTCTTGTTGTTGGGGTGATTGGAAACGTAATGGTAATTTTGGTGGTTTTACTACGTCCTAAAATGAGAACCGTGACAAACATGTTTATCATGAATCTGGCGGTAGCAGACCTATTCGTAATAGTTTTTTGTGTACCTTCAACACTCCTGGCAAATATATTTGCTCGTAAGCCATCCACTTTTTTCAATACTGTTATTCTAACAAAGGATTAAGCCTCGATAGGAATTTCCTTTCCAGGTCCCCGATAGAGCATGTATGAGTGAGCTCTCCCATTTAACTCCCATGTTAAAAAAATATAATCTAAGAATTGCTACTACTTGTTGGTTTATTAGCCGATTTAGTTGAAATTAAGATTTCTGTAAGAGTTGGAAATTATGGAACAGGAGTTATAGACTACATATTATGTAGAAGTATTAGAAAATATTATTTTAATCCAATTTAAAAAAAATCAAAAAATGTAAACGACACGGATGATAATTATAGTAAAGCGGAATGTTATATGCATGGCTTTCTAAACTCCACCTTACTATGCTCGTTGGGGCCTGGGTAAACACGAATTCCCTGAGAATCTTAAATACTTTGTACGATCTGTCAGCATAATATATTTTATGGTTATTCTTTTTTCTCACGTTTCAGCTTGGATTCTCGGCTCATTCATGTGCAAGGCTGTGGCATATGTTCAAGGAGTTTCCGTATGTGCTTCTGCCTACAGCTTAGCTGCAATTTCACTTGATAGGTAAGCCAGCAAAAATATTGCATTGAATTCGTTTATTGCAGTTATTATGCATTCATATTATGTAATATAAAGTACATAAACCAATTTATATATGAACATATTTTCCAACTACCTCGTTTTATGCAAGAAACCAATATTTAGTTGAGTTTTCTAATTTTAAACCAAATTTGATCTATTACCTCCCATGGTAATCAATCACTGTTTCTTGAAATTGCAGATGTCAAGCAATCTACCGAAATTATGAACGACCCCGTGGGTTTTCGCAAACAATTTGCGTTAGAACTGTTTTCATAATTTGGCTTGCTGCAATGTCCTTAACTGTTCCTTGGGCAGTGATATTCGAAGTGAAAGTATCCGAATACGATGGACTTCGCTATTGTGTGGAAACATGGCAAATAGTGCAACATGGAAATATATACTTTATTGTCGTTAACCTCTTCTGCTTTTACGCTATACCACTGCTGTTGATTTTTATCTCAAACTGGATAATATATTGCCATGTGAGTCATCGTAAAGTACCGCAGGATTCTGCATCTGCAGCACCCATCAGACAACTGCACCGACAAACCAGACATGATGTGCTTAGAATGTTGGGCATTGTTACTCTCATCTATCTCTTCAGCTGGCTGCCACTCTATATTCTCGTGATCAGAATAAAGTTCTCAGAAAACATAAGTCATTCGGAGTATAACCTTCTACAAATTTTGATGCCTATGGCGCAATGGCTTGGAAGTTGGAACAGTAGCATTAATCCCATTCTCTACGCATTTCTCAATAAAAAATTCCGACGAATGTTTAAATCCATTTTACCAGCTTGGTTTCTAGGGAACTTACCAGGACAATATCAAGGTTATTCAGGGACAATCACTCCAAGTTTTACTACTACTACCGCATACACTGGAAAAATTATCACAAGAAGTGGAACAAAGAGCAAAAGTGATTATCACCTTAACCATCAGAATGAACACAGATTTGTGCATAACGAAATACATTTGCTTGTAAGTAGATACCATGAGCAAACGGGGACCGTAAAAACAATCACAGCAGAAACCACAAACCCAAAAGCTATCCAAGTTTGTAATTACGGTGATATGACCAAGAGGACAAAAATCAAAATTATAACTGACTTATAAAGAATTAATTGTTTTTCTAACAGGGTATTTTGTGATGAAAAAACTTTAAATAAGATATTAGATTTTTAGCACAAATGTATATCGAAACTTTCAGAATATCATTCAATGAAATCAAAAAGATCTTGACGAAATATGTACTTGCGTCCTACCTCAAATATTTTGGAACGTACTTTCACTATCTCTGTTATGATTGTCTTTTATTGTTATTTGTCTAAAGACGTAACCCTTGCTTATGAAATATATTTTGTGAATATTTTGGGTTTGAATAAAATGTTTAAAAAATAAAAGGCTTTCTATCGGAATCATGGTTTTTATGAAAAAAATGCTTGGAGTGCTCAGATGTCGATCATTTTATTTTATATATCTTGTGAAATGAATTAAATAGGAATATATTCAGTTTATCTGTTTTCGTTTTGTAGAAAATATGTTGACATGTATTTGGTGAATCGACGTTATGAACATTTACACTGTAATGTCATGTCATTCAAACAACATAGAAGGTAATCAGTCATGTGCATATTGAGATATCATAAAAATATTTTGTTGGAATACATCCCGCAGACCACATATATATATAAATACTATGCATGCGCATGGTGTCACAGTAAAAAATACATTTCAGACATGTAGAATAGATAGCTGAGCCAAAAACATTTTTATACACATACTAAATATTCTGTTTTTTATATAATGAATTGGCTGACAACAAGCAACACAAGAAGACTTCAAGGAAGATTTTGTGGTTAAGTTGTCTACACTTTGACAAAATATAAATGTATCGATATTTTATATTACATTACAATATATTTGTTCGAACTTACTCAAAGCAATACATTTTGTGATAACTGCAACTGTTTTAGATTTTCGAGAAAGTAGTTTACGTGAACGTCGCTAGTTCTGCATGATGTTCGTCTGTACATTTGTTCTGTACATACATTGATTAATGTCCCCAATGATGATCAAAATTTGGCAAGTGTCCCAGTTTGGTTTCATAAGTCATATGAAGGTGAAAGCTACCTTGGAAGAATTTTTTAGAACAGATTATTATCCCAATGTTGGCATTGTCGTAACATTCTACTCAACAACCCTAATTTTGTTTTTGACAAAAAAGGCTTGAAAACTAGGTGGTTTTGGTTTTGTAATACTACAAGGACCAAGTTTGTTTCCTCTTGAAGACCTGGCATTTTCATTGCCAAAACTAAGGCTACCGTGTTGCAATTTCAGGTTAAAATACACAGATAAACGTGGGCGATACTCTTGCAATCTGAGATGTAGCACTCCAAACAAAAGGAAAACCTCATCAAATTTTCACTATCAAAAGATTGAGTGGAATGAATTAATTTCAACGACCAAGTTCTCGTTTTATGGTTATGTAAACACTGGTATTTTTGTTAAAGCACCACTTTATGTTACTTGGCGCATAAAATGTGTTATAAGACTAAATTGCATTGGAATACAATGCATGGTTGTTAATAGAGGCTACATAAAGTGCAGAGGAATGCATAAATTGACGCTGTTAACCTCAAAGTTAAACTATATAAACTATTTTACTGGAGGGTTTCCTCTGATTTTGACACCCTATAAGTAATAGAATAGAAAACTGAAAAGGTTTCCCTTTCATTGCATCACAAGAATGTTCACAATGTTATCAAACGCTCACTTTCTCATTTCCGTTCACAAAAAAAGAGTTTTCAGTTTGGTATCTATTTCAAGTCGTATAAGATACATTCTTTGGTTTTTCTCTATAATAAAGGTAAAAGTCTTACTTATGAGCAGCTCTCAATGAACTTAACGAAACAAAATGCGATATAATGAGATTCAAAATAGAAATACAAAGCATACTTTTTGTTCTAACGAACTAATAATGTGATCGAATACAAACAAGAAACATGATTATTGCTAGAGGTTTTGCCATTTTGTTTTAGAGTTGCTTGAAAGTAAAGATCATGTAGAAAACTAAAATATCAGTACAATATATACATAATGCATTATATTAGTAAGAAATTTTCTAGTCAAACGTATCAAAAGAAACAATCATTAGTTTTTAAATGGTAAATACATATTTTCTGTACTGGAAACTAGTACGTGTCTTATGGCTAGTTTACTAGGCTAATAATTCTCAATTTTGTTGAAACCTGAGCATATTTCTTTGCATTGTTTACTTTTCACTTATCTTTCACACATTAAAGCATATCTTTCACAATTGTACCAGATTTAGCGTACTTAACAGATTTATTCCTGAAAAAGAAAGATGTGGAAAGATTGTGTAACAAAAAAATACCTCAAAAGTTACTAGAGGTAAACAATGAATTGAAGCAGACTTCGATTTAAAGCAGGAATGATTTTTGATAAAAATGACATTCTCAAACGTCAGGTGTTTCTCCTGTAAACGTTTTCATAATACAAATATTCAACATTATATAAAAACAAGAGGTGACTAGCTTGTAAACTTGCTGACAAGATCAGGCACAAATAAAGCGTTGGGAAATAATTGGTTTTCTGCTGCAAACTGACATCATTGTCGATATATTATTAGTTTTTTTTTTAAATGAAAATGTCTTACAATTTGTTTTCATACGTCCTGTATCAATAGACATTGTTGGCGATGAAGATCAAGTAAACGAAACGTTTAGTAAGTTTTATTTTATCAATTTGTTAAAAAATACTAAAATAAACAAATATTATCAAATTGCCCATCAAAAAAATGTAATTTTGTTGTTGTCAATCCCAGATATTTTAGGTCATGGAAACGACAAGTAAATACAAAGAGTTTAAGCTTATGCAAATGTTACGTGGCTAAGTTAGTTCACCATCTTGACTGAACTGATTATAAGAAATAGATTAAAGACTTCACGCTGTGATAAATATATGTATTCATTACTGTGGCATCTCTGAAAATCCAAATCTATCGATACGCAAATTAGCTCTATACATCCGGACGAATTTTCACTATAAATAAATTTTGATGACGAACTAAGTTTAAGGGATGAAAGTAGAAAAAGTAGCTATAGCTTTTTTTACAGCATTTTCAGGAATTCCATCGATTTGATTTATGTCATACATGATACGATTACAAAAAAAGTATCTGCTGACGTAAATCAATGTTACATCTAAACGAAGTAAAAAGTAAAGTTGCTCATTTAGACGTGCATTTTATTTCAAGCTTACGTATTAACCATGGCAATTGTAGTTTCCCATCAATTTATTTACTTTAACGAAGTTATTAGAATTAAAAAAAATACGATCAATAACTTACAATTCCACATTCCTTATTCTTACATTAAAATATTTAAATAACAATAAAAATTGCCAGTATGTAAAATACATCATACAAGAGCAGTTCAGCATTTTCAGTTATACAATTTTTTTATCAAAACCTTTTGATAAGTTACTGAAAACGCTGTTTGCCAAAATGCAGCTTGTTAAAGACATGAACATGTACATATTATTTGACCTTTTGATCAAGTCGGTATTCGATTGAAAGCCTTGGTCATACGTTTTTTATGCAGTCCATTCGTAATCATTTTGCGATGTATAGTTCTGGAACAGTAACAGAACGTACACAATGAAATTGAATGCTCACGTTTAGTTATGAGTAAAAAATACTTTGCACATTTCTGTCCACACTTCTAACAGGAAAACTGAATATTACGTATCAAGAAACTTTCACCACGGCAAGATTATATGTGCCTTTGAATACATTTAAGGCTACTCGAAGGAAAAATCAAGAAAAAACGTATTCAATAACATACAAGTTGATTTTTTTTGCAAAAAACGCATAAAGATATCCAAAACAAACCTGTTGTTAATAACGGAGATATTTTATGATTCGTTAAAGCTTCGGGGCCTATTGAAATATCTAACATATACTAAACCGGTGCATGGAAAGAAGACCCAAAATAGATGACCAAAATCATAGAAGCCCAAATGGAATTTTTTCCCAAGGAATTATGACCAAGATGAATTTTAAGCAAAATGGAATTTTGACCCAATTTTAAACAGCATATTTTATTCTTGAATTAAAACTATAAAACGAATTTAAATCAAGAAGATTTAAATTACACGTTCTAATTATATTTGTAATCCTTCCTCCCACGGATTCTGCTCCTTTTGGAGTTTTGTCATGCATGCTCCACCTGAAATATGTGGACTAATAGCGAATTATAGAAACCACTTTAATACTAAACCGATATGTACGTATGTGAACTTTGAGACCCGCAACTATCTATAAAGCGTATAGTACTATCTTCCTTGATTAGAGATTGGAGGCAAAAATGAGAAGTCGAACTCTTCAATTGAAGGAAACAGAACCAAAAGTACTATTCAACACACATTTATGTCATGAAATTTATGAGATGAACAAAATTTTATAAATAAATATTCAGGGAAATTCCATCGATACACTGAAGTTGAGCACAATGATACATAATAATATACTCACGAATTATATGTATAGATTATCCGGCTTTGTACTTCTCCTAATCCCTGTTGTTAATGATAATGATTGAAAACACCAAAAAAGTGGTACCAGGTTATATATATAACTACATACAGATACCTTAACATGTCAGTATTCATGCCATTCGCACACTTATAAAAATCAAACCAATTCTGAATGAAATTATACACTCTTAAGTTTTGATATGATAAATGATACACATGCTATGCTATTGTTATATACATAAAAATTAATATACACTTTTGTTGTATTTAATGTTTAAAATAAATGTCAAAAATAATTTTTGTTAAAGAGAATGGAAATTTGTGGCGGGCTCTCTATACCGTCAAATAAAATCCCATTCGAGGGAACCCACTAACTATTTAACAAGGTGTTGTTTAAAATTATATTCAATACTATGATGCATGGATTCACATAATCTGGCTCTTTATACAGATTCATAACTCGTTACGCCTACACTTGTTTACAAAATATATTGTTCTGCTTAGCGAAAAGCATGGACTCAATTAATTTAAGTTTATTGTGCAAATACATAAGAAGCATGAGTAAGAAGTAAACACATGAGAATTTTAGTTTTATGAAACAATTAAATTGTGTTCAGTTTGTTTAACAAAGTGCTTTATGTCACTACATTCAAGTGGAATCCGAAAATAGCTTTCATGTATTACAATACGTAACAACGCAACGTCTTGACTACTTTTGTTAAGCACGATTTATTTTCCAGCATCTAGCATCACTTACGTGTACATTCAACAGATCTCGCATCTCAAATTACAACATTTTGTTACAAGTTAAGCAATGTGGCCTTTAAAAAGTAAAGTTACAGTAACGATAAAAGTGTTGAGTCACGTTTTGATATTCAATATAAAGAAACTAGTTGAGCCCACTGGACACACAATGTCCAGTTTCCTAGATTGGGGTAGCTTAGGGCATTGCTGGGGTAGCTTAAAACATGATTATGGGACCTTAGAGCAACTTAAGACATGATTTGGGCACATGATTGGGCACCTTAGAGCATGATTGGACACCTTATAGCATGATTGTGGCATTTTGGAGCACCTTAAAACATTATTTGGGCTTTGTAGGGCATGATTTGGGCTTTGTAGGACATGACTTGTACGATGTGGGGCCTCCTGCAGAGAGTTGAAGGGTAAATTGGGAATATGACTTCATATTCAGATTCTGAGGCTAAACACACATTAGTTTCCAGTTGAAAACTCGCATAATTGAAAAATTGTCATATTACAAAAGTGTCCACAAAGAAATGTATTAGCTGTTTTGTACTGTACTTAGATGATGAACATGTTTGCGTAACTTAGGACATGATTGGTTCACCTCATGACATGATTGGGCAACTTAGGGCATGACTTATACGAATTGGGGCACTCAACCTTTAGGGTAGGAAACAAAACCTATATCTGACCTCAGATTCAAATTCAACGTCTCAAATTAGCAACCTATTTCTAATTGCAACGTGCTAAACCCTTATTTGTACTATTTGGGGATGCCACCCCGCTCTGGTGTAGGAAAGTTCATTACTCAATTCTGACCTCAAATTCTTTAGCTTTTGAAATTGTGCCTACATTCTGATTTTCAGCCCTCAAGGCAGACTTTTAGTAAAAATGTAAAATTGTTAGATAGATACGCCATCACAAACTATCATAGGGATGAATCCAGTGACTACCATCATGACATCACATTACTCACTATTGATATGTGAAGTTAACATTGATGTCTTATAAAATATCAAATTACAATCCTAAGGATTCCTACACATCTGAGGTTGCGCTGAGCTCTTACATCAATTGTACTTCTAAATTAATTTAGCTATACAATTCCTAATAATCTGGGTACCCAAATTTAAAAGCCAGCAATAACGGTTTTGTCCAAGTCCATTACGAGCAAGCCTTTATTGATTGCCTCAAAGCTAAAAAATGTCATCTCAAGTGACACACATGTTTAATAACGTGACACATTCATTTTGTGCTAACCACTATGCATTTAGACCAATTTGTTTCTCTATATATTGTAAAAGACTTAAATGCAATTTTGATGCTTCAGACGCAAGTTCGTATTTTGACAATCAATTTTCTGGTGAAAACTACACTTTATTTTGTTTAATATGCTCACGCTTTCGCCGCGCATTTAAGGTGAATGGTTTTTACATGTGTGCCATGCATTTCCGAACTTACAAATGTGGGGACTATTTTAATGTGGGGACAGTTAGACCTATCCCTAAAGGTCTATAAGTATGTATGTATATTTACTGTTAGAATTGGTCCCAAAACATGAGTAGTGATGCATTTTCCAAAAGCATACAGAAGATTCGTTCGGTTCGGTATCTTCAACAGTACCCAAGGTTAATCTATCAATGAGCAAAAAATTAAGTTCAGTTACTAAACCAGGTTTTTTTTTGTATGATTGATTATTTTTCATTAAATTATTATAAATTCTGGAGGAGTAAAAATCCCGAGTGAAAAGTCATCATTTTGTTTATTGGTCCTAGACTTTTTTGAGGCTTCTCCAGTGGATAAATCGTTTTAACGACAGAATAATTTCCAACATTCCAAACACCAGTTTACTGCTAAGACAATTTGAGTATACCTAGCCATAATTTTTATGTTTGTGCAGTATTCACAATTTTTTAGTGAATTCTTAGCGCCCTCTTGTTGGAACATATCTGACTTATCATAAGTTGTTGAATTTAGTAGCTTGCATACAGAAAACTTTTCTTGATGACGAAATTACTTTCTCTTTCTTTGAAAACGAATACTTTGGTAAATACAGCTGTATAGCAAATACAACTTTTTATTTGTAGCGTGCGTTACATATTATGTCATGAGAACTACACATCACCAATGCATGTTTTTGTAGTTTAACTGCTAGAAGAACAAAATAGGTTCGGCTTCCCACTAAGTGCTCTCTTTAAACACTTTACTGAGTTTGTGGATCATCCTAATTTTCACGAAGGTAAACTATCTTTTCATGATCACTTTATTACCTTGTATGCACGCGTTCTGAATATCAGCTCAAGTTCATGTTCCGCAAAGACTTTTCAAGGTTTACTCCTTCCAGTAACTTGTTAACACGAGCAGTTGTTGCATGTTTTGACTCCACTTTCGGTTATGTAAATAGTACGCAATAAGTGACGATTTCTGGAAAACTTTACGAGTTTCATAATTCTAGCAAGAACTATAACTTCAATACCTAGTGTTTATGCAGTATTAGTGGACTATAACAACAATAAACTGGAAACTATATTCTATGAATACTTTATGACTACTTAAGTGCAATTATAACATTGGAATATAATTATAACAAGCTGCTGGAATCGTAATGAATATGCAACAACCTAACCTAATTTATGTATGCACGCATTATCCTGTCTGCACAAATTATGTTTGATCATAAATAACCCAATAATCAATGTTTTGCTTGTCTAATGTTGGGGGAACCAATGCAATACACATAACCTTCCGAATGAAATCTAGGCGCAATTATTGAATTTGCTTGCCCTTGTGTTTTATGATATGCATTTGTTCCGCCAGGGTGCTCGAGTAGCTGTTCTAGCCATCTTTGTTGGCGTATTTTATTTGTATATTATCTGTAAATATATTTGGCTACTCATAGGACCCCCAATTTTACCACCGCATACACAGAAAAAAGATCAGGGATGAATAGAACCATGAATTCTCAATATCAAACAAACATTACTTTCGGATTTCAAGAACATTCGGGAATAATTAGACCAAATACGTTGCAAACTGCATCTAGTACCATATCAAAATCAGTTGGCCCAGTTTATAGTATTGGTAGCTCAGAGAGTATTTTTGTGGCGCCGATGCCTCATCGGTACACAACCGAGTTTATAAAATATTTATAAAGAGTATCGTCTGTTACATCTATACACTGAATAAAAATATTGTTCAAGGTTTGTAGCTAAAATAATTCAAATTTAAATCTACGTATATTTGTAGTGTTTTTTTTACTAAACAGTAGATCTTTGAGTGTGGTATATATTTAACCAAGTAGTAAACCAATAATGCTTTTTAATATGAAAAGCGTGATACCTCTCATTGTACTTAGTCAATTATTTCAAGCATAAAATAATTGGGAAATTCACACGTTATACCGTTATGATTTGTATGATGCAACACATGTGAAACGCAATTGAAAAATAAGTATATGCAATTAGCAACTCAACACGTGAACTCCAGTATAAAAGTTACTTCGATTTTTATAATCTGTCTGATTCATTATGATTGAACATCACTGTGTTGCACCTTATCCAGAGAAAGTTTTAGAAATTGAACGTTACGTAAGTATTCCTTTGATGATCAAACACAACCCTAACAGCTGTCGTCAGTAAACTCACTCTCATATGTACAGCTCTTATTTCTCTAGTATACAATATTATGTATTTATATACTTGTATGAAATAGAATGATTAGATTTTTTCTAATTTATTCATGACAAGTTCGAAAGTATCAAACACAAATACACAAGTAATAGCAAAACTACGATAACTGATAGGAAAAAAATTCAACACATGATCTATACCCTAGACATCATAAACCATGGGTCTTTGATTAGAAAATACTACACATTTTCCTTTCTACATATACACTAGACAGGTCTGTTTTTAAGCAAACAGCTTTCACCATAAAAAGACATGCCCTTACTAATGTACTCAATATTTCGTGGAATATAATTTACAATAATTCTGCTTTTTGCATCTATGGACAAGCGCAAGGACACAAGGACTTGGATATCTTGGAACCCCCTACTAAATGTTCCTCAAATATCTAATAACAACCTTGAAACATTCTGCTTTTTATTACATTGACGACAAATATACTGTAAACTTAGATGTAATAATAACA
>JAQFZH010000821.1:0-27053 GCA_034695485.1 Entomobrya nivalis
ATTTATAAAATTAATTGTATCATCTAAACGTCGAAAATCGTGATTTTACGCGGATCGTCAATTTTTTTACTTTTCATGCTGAAGAGTGCATTTGTTTTTTGTGGCTTCTGTGCTTCGAAATGCCCATAGTTAAGCTGCCATAAGGCATGAAGTCGAACTAGTATGATTTAACCCATCAGCTATTCTCAAAATGTAATTTTCTCTGGTAAAGATTTGACAAAATTTTGTCAAATATCCTTCCTCAGACAAAATGATTTCTTTACTATTACGTAGAGCAATAATAGCCTTTTCAGCGACCAGTAACTTTATAACACTCACTCCAACGCACTTTAACCTGTGCAATTTCCGTTTCTTGTAAAATACATTTCCATTGTCGAAAATATCCCAGTCTGGACTTGTGGCGTCAAAGTCGTGTGTTAGTGCTTCATGTAGTAACTGAATATTGTCAAATTGATATCCCAACTTGTTTTGCAATTCGTTTAGTGGAAAATTTATTTAAAAAAGACAACGGTAATTTTATTTTAAAATACAATTAATGTTATTGCTTTTCTCAATCAAGTCCACACACATGTTGCTTGTGATCATAAGAAAAGAATAAGATGAAATGCTCAGCTGATCGTGCAATTGAGGAATAGATGATTGTTCACACATGCTAGGAAATGCAACAAGTTGAGCCATAGGTATAATTTCTAGTAACCTATGCTGGCTTACGTATGTAACCTGGTAGCACCAACGAGCAAATGATATGATTGTTCGTTGTATTATTCATATAACCTACAGCTATCAAAACACATTGCCATTCTGTGTTCAAGGTTGACAATCTTTGTTCATTTTTCCTTGGCTAGGGTCATTTATTTTATCCAATAACCAAGATATGTATTTATGTGTGAACTGAATTTGTTACATTGTTAAATATATATTGAGTCGTTGTAAAAAAACTTGACGAATGTGCATACATCACCTTAATGCATAGATTATTCAATTTTACTAAAGCTACATTTTTAAGCAAGAAGCGTTTACATACGTTTCTAATTTATGGTTGGAAATTATGTCGAATCGGTAAACAACATGATGACCAAAGCAAAATGATGTTATGTGCATTCCAGATATCCCTAATAAAAATAATCAATACACTTGTTGTACACACTTTCTTGTATAATCAAAAGAAAAATATGCTAAAAACTCAGCTAATATCTCAATTGAAAAGTTGGTTATGTTCATTCAAGTAAAAGAAATTATGAAGCGGAAGTAAAATGCATTTCATTTTATGAATTTGTCCACTGTAGCTGTCCAAGCATACATTTAGACAACAATGTGACAATCTGTGTTGAAGGTTGATCATCTTTGTTCATTTTACTTGAGCTTTCATGGTTTATTCCCATGCATGCATTTGATCATCAACGTGTACTTATAGTGTAACTCATACATATGTGCACTTGCTTTGTGCGTGAATAGATGTCTTTTTTAAAGTAAAATTTGATAGACTCATTTAATTGCCATGTGTCAACAAACTTTCATGAAATAAGTTTTACCTTTTACAAAACAGCAGTATATTATTTAGAAAAATATTAGAATAGTGTATTATGTGAAGATTTAAAACCAACTAATTTTGAATATACGCTTATAATTTTTATTTTGAAGAGTTTATATGATAGTTTTCTAAGCCCTTTAATTTAAGCTAGCAAATAATTTATTCATGCGTTTGTATAATTCAATTCTTTTCAATATTTATTTTATTGAACATTTAGGTGCTGAATTTATGTAATAGATATTTAACCAATGAACTACATAGAATTTGAATGACCTACAGCTGATATTACATGTGATAGTTAACATATTTGAAACTTTTAGTGGCTTGTTGAATAAGCTTACCCAATGAGGTTTTCTTTTGTGGGCTGGGGGAATTCTAACTTATTTTACGAAAGTGGTTGAAACTAAAGCTTTATGTTCTTATACTCTTTTACTGCCTTTTAAAGATAATGAGAGGTACAAAAGAAATTTTCATCTCGTGTCAATCCAAATAAGAATTTAGTAAATGGCGTAACCATCCCTTTTTAGTAGTATGGGTGTTTGGTACAATTGTAGGACCAATGTATTGTTTGCTTGAACTAATTGAAAACTAAAATTGCCCTATTAAAGCCTTTATTATTTTTTACGTCGTATTTTACAATAATCAAAAAAAGTCTAGCACACTATTATGTCTCTCTTATCTTTAAAGTAATTTTACGTAATCATAAACTATTTTTCTTTAAAAAATTTAATTTATCAATTTTTAAACCGTTACCTAAGCAGAGCCTTTGCTTAAACGTAATAGTTCATCTTACTCCAACGTGACGATAGACTAAATTTTTATTAGTTATCTTTTCTCTTCAAATCTTTGAAACATTTATTTTGTAAATTATGACGCACAAAATTGCATCGAAAAATATAATGACTCTAAACTGTCCTTTATTTATACTAATAATTTTGGTATATAGTGTAAACCAAGTTATTCCTATACCAACATTACCACCTGATCTTTTCAAAATGACACCTATAAGTTCCAGTGTACGAAGCTTATTCCAACAACTAGACCAATGCTATCTACAAATTTTTATGGATCCCGAAAGTGATTATAACGAGAGTAAAATATTAGTATCATTTGTAAACTACTTCCAAAACAAATTTGTTTCTTATTCGATCTATAAAAAGTCAGTGGTACACGAAGCCAATAAATCGTGGGATCACGTAATGTACAAAGTTATCCAAAAGTCTATCTGTCACGCTCACATATTTATCCAGGGTCAATTTTGGAACTCAAATGGAGACCAGCTGTCCTTTTTATTAGCCCAAGAAAGTTGGCCAGTAAACCCAGACTACATATTGCTTATGGCTGAGCAAGGTGACATTAATTACGCAGTACAAAAATTTCACAATCTTCGTAACGCTCACTATCTAGGATTCTGTTACGCAATAGTAAGACTCGATCAAGTGTACTACATAAGCTTAATATCTAACGTAGTGGGATATAAACCTCAAGTACAATCCTTATCCATCGAAACCTCGAACTACTTTCAAAATATTCGCATGAACGACAACTACATATCATCTGATTTATCAGACTGGGAAATCCAACACAATCTGAAAACGTGCGACTACAGCACTGAATATGGAATCCACAATAGACCTCCAACTGTAGAAGAATGTATATTTAAAAAGCTAAGTCAAAGTATGAACTTTACATATCGTAGAAGAGGTGGTGGCTACGCCCACGTTAAACGACGTCAAACCTTGGATCGGGGCTATTTAGATGGTGAAATCAAACACAGTCGAAGACAAGTTGTGGAACATGGTTTGGTATTTGATCAATGGGCATACATGGTTGGAAACGAGCCTTTAGAAGTTTACGATACAGCTTTAATCGGACCCTTTAACTATATTATTTGGGTTTGTATATTATTATCTGTGTTAAGTTTATCATGCTTATTTGTAATAGCAAAAGGTCTAAACACACTTGGTATAGCAATACCAAGATCACAATCAGCGATAAAAGCAAAATACAGCACAATTTCTGAAACGATTAATGTAGAAAGTTCATTTAAAGTTGTGATCTGTTTCATTGGCTCGATTTTGGATCAAACGGACACAATTATTTCCTCTAATTTTACAATTTGGTCGATAACCAAGTGTTTATTGGCAAATATTTGGTTGTTTTGGAGTTTTGCAATATTTCTACTTAGTCAAATATATAAAGGAGAAATGTACAGTTTTCTTACTCAATCACCAGAGCCTAATTACCCAAGTAATATAATTAGTTTAGCTAAAAGTCAAATGCTAATTGTAACTTTTTCTGGATTTTCCATTGGTGACCGTCAAATCGGAACTTTTAATCAATATTTGGAAGATGTTATGAAATCTGGTGATATAGACTATCCTACATACTATCATGATTTTAACCGGTCTCTGAAATACTATCCGGGATGGTTATATGGCTTGAGAAAATTAGGAGCAAATTTGTATCTCGAACAAAATGTTCATTTAAAACAACCAAATGAAACGGACCGAATACTTGGATTTGATCGAGTTCCAAAGCGATTTGCATCATTTGACTATTTGAAGCATATACATATGCACAAATTAGTAATGAATTTATTTTCACCGAAAATGTTTTCTTCGCCGGTGGTACCCATGTTTGGCTATATGTCCACAATGCCTTGGACTGTAAATAAAAATCATTTTTATCCTCTGTTTAAACGAGGTCTTAGTCAGATTTATGAAAGTGGTTTGTATAATAGATGGGATAGATATCATGATAGTGTAAATGGTTTAGATAATTTTTATGGGACTTTAAGGTATATAGAAGAAAGAGGAGTAAGGAAGGAGGATATTCGAGTATCCATTCCAGTACAAAATTGGTATAGTTATTATTATTGTAGTGAGGGTAGTAGTAGAAAAAGATTGATGGAACATTTTTATGAGCCTGTAAGTATTTATGTGTTAAAAATTGTATGGTTTCTGCCAGCTGTACTATTTAGTGTGTCGGGAGTTGTATGGGCTTTAGAATTATCGTGGCATAAAAGGCCACACAAAAATGATATGGTTATGATATTTTAAAAGAAACTATTATCGTTAGTTTCAAAAGTACAATAAAAAAGTATGATGATTATAAATCTCTAAACAACAAAAAAGAGTTTTTTGACGATAAAAATCTAAGTGCAATATATATACTCATTATTTGCATGAAAGACTAAATTTATTTCATATTTTTGCTCATTCAGTAAACCTTGCGAAGTACAAGTTTTTAACATGCTTGTAAATAAATACGTATAGTAATGGGACAAATGTGTTGTCGGCTTTATGAAAAGCATACAGCCGTTATTATTGTAACATGAATTTATAACCCTAATCATTAATCGTATAATTTAGAAGTATTTTTTAAAATCTGTATCCATTTAACATGGATCGTCGATTAACAAAGGCGAACCGTTTTAAAAAACAAAATGAAATGTTAGCCCCTCCCAAACTCTGTTATCCTTTATGACAATTTGCACTGCTAAAAATGTAAAACTTACATTAATTTTCAGATTGATAATAAAACGGAAACAATATTCACTTCATTCTATCTCAATTTTTCACTACAATGAGCCACTTTCACGTTCATACCACTGCTAATTACATACACTTCGAGTTTAAATTGTGTGGTCGTACTACAGCAGAATTTATGGCAAATTCCAAAGAAAAAAATAAACCACTTTAAAATATTAAACATGTTTGTCAGGTTTCCCATGCTTATCTTCCTTGGAATAATGAGCCGAATAGTAGGAGCCGTAAGTAAATTATTACAAAATGAATTTTCTATACGAAGGTAATTTTAATTTTTTAAGCTATTTATATTGCTTGAATACAAAACCTCATAGCATCCATCAAATACATCATATTATCCGGTGACATGCAGACCATCCGACAGTTTCATACGGGACCCCATGGACTGTAATATGTACTATCAATGCATATACAATATACCCATAAGAATGAGCTGCGCTAAAGGACTCTGTTTTAACCACATGACTGATATGTGTGACTGGTGTGACTTGGTTCCAGAATGTGACAAAACATTAACAACTGAGAAGCCAGTGGTAACAACTTCAAAACCAGGTGATCCCTGCATGCCATGTCCGGTGATGAACATGAGCATTTTTCTTGGACATCCATACGACTGCACCAAATTTTATTACTGTAAAAGAAATGAATTGCTTGGTGAAGTAGGATACTGTGCTGAGGGTCTATGGTTTAACTTTTGGAAGCAGAGATGTCAAGTTCCATGGGAACGTCGATGTAAAAAATCTTCATTGAGATAAACAAGCATAGTGGTATTATTCCAAACTGTTAATAAAGTTTGAAGTTTCATAAATCAAGTTTTTTTTTAAATTGATGTTATCAAATAAGTGGTTTATAATTGATAATAAATTTTGTGCAAATAATATTTACAATGGATTTTAAATAGTATACATATTTTTATTCGATGCTAATTGCATGTAGTTGTAAGTACAAATCAGCACTCATAACACCACAACAAGGAAACTTTGTTACAAAATGTTCATTAATTTGCTCTAGTTAATATTCTAAATAAAAAGTTGATACAGCAAGAATTGATGTTCAAATTCCTGTATCAAATTTTGTTTTGACGATACAAATATTTGTACAGAACGCATACCTATAATATATACTTTACTTTCATATTTAAAACAAAAATTTGAATAAACACACACTCACTTTATTTTTGACCACCACCACCACTTGCAGTGCTCAATCTTGACGAAAAAATCACTAAAAATAATGAAATCCCCAAAATTAAATTATTTTTATACTTCATTTGTTCCAAAGAAGCTCTTAAAGTGTACTAAACTTATCTTTCGATTGCTAATTATTTCCGCATTATTACTAATTATCGTCCTCCAAATTATTTTAGTGGGATCACCGTCCGCACAATATACACGTTCATGTAGCATTTGCAATGTTTCTTTTTCTATCAACCAATCACAAACATTTTCGGAACAAATGCGATCCTTTCCATGGCAAGAATACAGAAATTCTGTTAACGCAAACGACATTTACACAATTCAGAAATTTAGTGAACTACTTCTTACATCTATTCTCATTCCGTTTACAATAAAAGAGTCCCACGTTCCAGTTAATTTATCATGTCAAGCCCCTCCAATTTGGGAACCAGAAAAAAGTGCACCATGCATTCGAGTTGAGGTGTCTAGAAAAGTTGGAGTAATTCTTAACTTTGGTTTTGATGTTGAGGCACTGGAGCTTCATTTGCATGAACTGGACGCTGTCGTAGATAAATTCTTTTTGATGGAGGGAACTAAAATCCATAACAGATATTTAGACGTTAAACCATCCATTTGGGATATGGTCAAATATACTCCAAGATTTTCTCAGTTTCGTGACAAAATTGTCCATTTTGTTTTGGATGACGGGGATTACATAATCACAGAAAACACTGGTATGCCACTACCCGAATTATGGGAGCGGGAAATTTTACAGAAGAAAGTTAGACTGGAGAAATTTCTCAAGTGGAATTCCGCCACAGGATACTTTGGCCCACAAGATATAATTGGGATTGGGGACGCCGATGAGATTCCAAGTCGAAATAGTATTAATTTTCTAAAATCTTGTGAGCTCAAAATTGAAAATGTAAAAATTGGAATTTGGTTTCCTTTTCCGTATATTGATACAATATTCGATAGTTACGCTCCTGTTTCCTCCGATATTCCATATGCTTACTCCAATTCTGAGTACAGTACGGTATCAACTTTGACAAACTCATTGAGTACTATAGAATCAGTAGATGAAGCATGTATTTTGGGTGGACTGCATTTTTCAAAATATCCATATTTACCATTTCAACTTATCAAGTTGCTCACTTGTACGACTTGTGGGCTGGAAGGAATTTCTCGTATAATTGATATTGGATTCCATTACAAATCCCTAAAAAATTGGGATTCACAAAGGTTGGAACGTTTGGCAATTAAAACGTGGATTTCGAAATGGGACGACATAGCAGATCGAACTAAAAGTGTGGATTGGTTTAGAAATAATTATGGCAATGACCTGGCAGATATGATGATTAAAATTCCTTGGTTTTATCAATGTTATCCAGGTAGATTTCCTAGTTTTGAGGGTAAACATGATGTAAGAATAGCATAAGTCTAATTTTTAAAACGACTCACGCTCTAAAAACCAAAAAAAAACTCCAAGCAGTAGAAAATATCCAATTGCATAACATTGAAATAATATTAAAATCAAGTAAAAAATGATTGGTATAAAAATAAAGTGTCAGTGAACTTATTGTAATTCTGATACAACTTGCAAAAAAGGTTTACTTGTGATTGTTTTATACAAATTAATTTAAGCATATTGCCAAATATACATAAACTTAATTATTTGCTGACAATTTAACAAATTTGTATGCGCTACTCGAGTATAAAAGCAATTTTGTACCATAAAACCCAAGAAGGAACAAGATCAGCAAAATTACTTTTTTACTTTCATAATTTAGCATACCATTTCAATCTATAGACGACTGAGTAAACAACCTCCAATTGCTTAATAGGCATGCATTCTTATACAGCTTTAATCAACTTTGCTCGTACAAACCCACTTTTTTGATAGTGAAAACTGTAAAAGTATGAAACCATCACAAGTAAGAATCTTCTTGCCTCAAAAGAAATTTTTAAGAGTTTGCTTTCGAATTATAAGTTTGTTTGCATTTCTCTCTATTATCACCACCCAAATATTTCTTGTGGGTCGTACTGCTCAGCAAATAGCCTCACTTGACTCTACTAATTACTCCGTGACAACCTTTCGATCTGAATCATTCGCCAAGTCAATGCAATCATTTCCATGGGAGCAGTACAAAAATGCTATTAATTCCACCGACATCCCTACAATCCAGAAGTACGGTGAACAACTTCTTACAAATATCCTCATTCCATTTACAATAAAAGAGCCTACCGCTACAATAAATTTTTCATGTCAAGCTCCTCCAATTTGGGAACCTGAAAGAATTGCACCATGTTTTCATTTGGAATATTCCAAAAAGGTTGGCGTTATTTTGAACTTTGGATTTGATGTGGATGCACTAGAGCTACACTTACATGAACTGAATTCTGTCGTGGATAAATTTTTCTTGGTGGAGGGAACCAAAATACATAACAGATATTTAGACACAAAGCCATCCATTTGGGATATGATCAAGTACACACCCAGATTTTCCCAATTTCAGAACAAAATAGTTCACTTCGTTGTAGACGACGTGGAATATGCCAACAAGGTAAACGGCCAATTTTCCGGATCACTAATACCCAACATGTGGGACCGGGAGTATTTACAAAAGAAAATGTGTCTGGAAAAATTTGTAAAATGGAATTCAGCCACAGGATATTTTGGACCCCAAGATATTATTGGGATTGGGGACACTGACGAAATCCCAAATCGAAACGTTATAAATTTTCTAAAATCTTGTCAGCTTCCAACTGAAAATATAAAAATTGGAATTTGGTTTCCTTTTCCGTATATTGACACAATATTCAAGAGTTTTGCTCCTGTTTCCTCCGATATTCCATTTGCTTACTCCAATTCTGAGTACAGTACGGTATCAACTTTGACAAACTCATTGAGTAGTATACCAGCAGGCATAGAATCAGAAGATGAAACTTGCGTCTTGGGTGGACTGCATTTTTCAAAATATCCATATTTACCATTTCAACTTATCAAAATTCTGACAGGAACGGAGTCTACGTTGGATAGTATTGCTCCAATGATTGATGTTGGGTTACTTTACAGCTCAACAGAAAGGGATGATGATGAAGCGTTTGAACGTTTGCTAAATAAAATGTGGAACGAAAAGTGGACCTATTTGGCAGATCGAATTAAAAGTGTGGAGTGGTTTCGAAAGATTTATGGGGATTATGTAGCAGATGCGATTGTAAGACTTCCGTGGTTCTATGAATGTAATCCTGATAGATTTCCTAGTTTTCATCGAAAACGGGATTATAGACTGGCATGATGTATACATAGTTAACTTATTAAAAGTATATTTCATAACAATAAATTAATAAATTTTGGCCAGGATATGTTGGATATATTTATGTTGGTTTATTATGGATGTATCATTAATTTATTGATTCGTAAAAGTTTCAGAAAATCTTTTTTGAAGCGTTTTAAAAAAGGACAAGCACAAATTATTTATGAGGCCAATTAAAATATTTTTATTGGCTTCTTCAAGCAACGTAATAACAGTTTATGCAGATCAATGTTACTTTGACCGAATAAATAAACATTTTAGTTGACATATTTTATTTAAGATTACCAGCTTTCGTTTTATACGAAAATCAACGTTTTTTTGGAAATACAAGCTGTCATGTTTTATTATCATGAGATTTTAGGTCGATTTAATATAACCATATGGAATTATGGGTCCATTTTTAAATTTCAGTTTCCTTCAGACGCACCATCAATTCGTGTATTTTCTACAAATTCATTTCAGGTGAAGATGTCGAGGTTTTGGAATATTTATAAAGTTTGAGTCAAATTTAGTACTTTTTTATGATATAACCAGAACCATTGTTTTAGAGAATTAAATAAGAGAAAAGTCATTGACTTGTTGGAAACCATTACCACATGGTTTTGTTTAATGGGAATATACATATGGTTCATTTAATACGATTGGCATCTATGTAGGTATAAGAGTAAAATCTATTCGAAAACATAACAAGTGTGTAATACTGAATACAGTCTTTACACAGGTAAATTTTAAGCCGGCAAAGGATGTTGTATGGTTTTGTACATTAAATTCCAATGAGGAAGAACTGCATTATAATATATTTTTTTATTTCTTCAGTTAAAAGCTATGGAATCAGCGTAATAACTTTTCTAATAACGTTTTCCTCACGTAAAATAGTTCTCGGTTGACATCAGACTTAATTTTAGCAAACATGCACTCGCACACAGCTTTAGTCAACGCTACACATATTACAAATTATTGTGAAATCAATGAAAACAAGAAGCTCTCTGAAGTGGATACGCGCGCAGTCTTCGCCCTAATGTCCAATAAAAAGCCCTTTGGGTGCAACAGAGTTGTTTTTGGGCTACTACTTTTGACAGCATTCGTGTGTTTTATTATTACTCAAATGGCTGTAATCGATTTTACTCCAAAGAGTATATCATTATGTGAAACTGGCAGGTTATCAAGGTCATCTAAATCATTCCCAGAACAAATGCAATCCTTTCCATGGCAAGAATACAGAAAGGCAGTAGAAGAAAACGCCATTTCTGCAATTCAAAACTACGCCGAGCTACTTCTTACAACAATTCTTATTCCATTCACGATAAAAGAACCCTTAGTTCCAGTAAATTCATCATGTCCTGCCCCACCCATTTGGGAACCTGAAAGAATTGACAAGTGTTTTAAACTCAAATTTCCAAGAAAAGCTGGGGTAGTGTTTAACTTTGGATTTGATGTGGATGCACTAGAGCTTCACTTGCATGAACTGGACTCCGTCGTGAACAAGTTTTTTTTGATGGAGGGCACTAAAATCCATAATAGATATTTGGACACAAAATCCTCCCTTTGGGATATGGTTAAGTATACAAACAGATTTTCTCAATTTCGTGACAAGATTGTTCATTTCATTGTGGATGATGCAGATTATGCCAACACAGGAAAGGACAAAAACTCTGCTGGTAAATTACCAGCATTGTGGGATCGGGAGCTGTTACAAAAGAGAATTCAACTCGAAAAGTTTTTTGAATGGAACGCAGCCACAAACTACTTTGGACCCCAGGATCTTATTGGGATTGGAGAAGCTGACCGAATTCCCAATCGAAATGTTGTAAACTTTCTAAAATCGTGTGAGCTTCAAAATGAAAATGTAGAAATAGGAATTTGGTTTCCTTTTCCGTACATCGATACAATATTTGCTTCGGATTATCCTGTTCCTGGACACCCTTTCACAGTGGAAGGGCCTGTTTATAGAACATTAACTGAGCTCACTTATTCGTTGTCTAACATTCCTGAAGGTGAGATGAGAAGTAGTTTTGGATACTTTTTGGGGGGAATGCACTTTTCGAAATACCCATACTTGCCCTTACAATTGATTAAAATGATCACGGGATCAGAATCAGAGATAAGGGGACTTTTAGATGTAATTGACATTGGATTCATTTACAAAGAAGTGCAACATGATAGTTCGGAGAGATTGGATGATTTGGTGACGAAAATGTGGATAAATAAGTGGGAAAGGTTGGCAAATCGAATTCAAAGTGTGGATTTGTTTCGATTGACATATGGGGATTATGAAGCTAATGCAATTGTTAGGATTCCGTGGTTTTATGAATGCAATCCTGAGAGATTTCCGAGTTTTCACCGAAACCACGATCAAAGACTTGCATAATTGATGGTGTATTAATGTGTACTCAATAATTCCAATGATGGAAATAAATTTGTAAACCGATTGAAGTTTTTTGATTACTTTAATTATCTTTCTTGGTATAATTTTTCTTTGTTGCTATACTAATTACTAGAAAATGTGTATTTCAAAATCAGTTTGTTGATGTAAAATTTGTAAAATTAAGAAATACGTATACATGAGGAATTTATGATATTTCGTCGATTACAATAGTTACATGGTACGAACATTTATTTATGTAAGGCATGCTTTATTCTGGTGACTAAAAGTAAATTTTCTGTGCATCCATTAACATTATTTGACCATAAACAATTGTTCATTTGTCAAAACGTTTACAAATATAAAAAAACGTTAGTTACCCCAAAGTCTTTTATCATATATTTTTAAGTATGTTGGTGCAAATTTCTGCTTTCATGTTCATGACTCAGGACAGTGCAATAACATTTGCATCGGGGTTACGATTAAGGAAGGAATAGAACCAAATAAATTTTACTTTCATTATTCAGCATAAACTATATCTAACAACGAAAGCTTTCTTAAAATTGTCAAATACACACTTAAACGACTAAATAAATTTTCCTGAGTTAATAAAAAAAAATCTTTGTAGACAACTTACCTGAGTATATTTGACGTGCATTCACATACTGCTTTGGTAAACTCTGCTTGTACACCTCATTTTTGATATGTAAAGCTCTTTTTTGGTAGAGGGAACCAAAATAAATAATCGATATTTACACACAAACCCATCCATCCATTTGAAGATGTAGATACATCCAGCCGATACAATTATAAAACTTCACGGGTTCTATGAATGAAATCTAGATAGGTTTTCTAGTTTTAATCGAAAACGTAATTATAGACTACATGGTACAATTATCAAATGCAAATTTCATTCAATAAATTAATAAATTGGAAATAAAATATTTCATGTATTTAATATTTTTAGAAGAGGATTTTTGTATAGATTATTTATTAGTACTGAAAACCAGTTCCTTTTGTGCAGTTTAAAAGAATAAGAATAATGTTTATAGGCAAAATTTCTTGATGACACCAACATTTTCACGGCCTCGCCTTCGCATTATTATTATTTTTTAAATATGCAGTTTATTAGAACTTGATATTTATACTTATTTCAATAAAAAATTGACGGTGTTTATCAGCAGTTTTTTGTTTTAAACGCACAAGTAAATCGTTTATTAGGTTTCTATGGCATTCTCTGCAATTTGGCAAATCAACCTACATAAATATGAAGATTATTGTAAGCAACCACTTTGGATATTTACTTCAATTCTAAATATTTTCTTTAGCATATTACTTTTCAATATGTTGACCAATGTCTTTTAAATGTCATTTAAATATTAGTTTCTATAGTAGTAGTTAAATGTGTGCGCCGTGCCTTTAGTAAACCATAAATTTTGTACAGATATTTTTTGGGAAATAGCTTAATTGATTAAAGTGAAGGAAATTCTTTTGAATTCAGTTAAACCTTCGCATGGTATCTAAATATAATTATGTTTTACATCTTTACAATTTTTACTAGAACAACTTCCTAAATAATAAAGTGTCTAAAACTCCGTTACATTCCCTGTGGTCATATGCACTCCTAAAACCTGCCTTATACATACTTCGTACTTTGAGTAAAAGATCCACTCTAAAGTCCACGTCAGCTCTGGTTATCTGTAAATGAGATATTTGAGACGAAAATAAGTATTTTTACGTATTTAACTTAGTCAATTGAATTTGTCATACATTTTGATACGCTTCCGCAATATCTCTGAAGGCGTTTTCTGTGCCCAAGATATTGGGTTCTTGATAGCTATGAATAATTTGAACGCCAATTGGGTCATCTAGTACTCCAGTGCAGTACAATCCAAGGGTGCATGCGGTGTGTCGAAAATTATATTGGCATGGTAACAAATATAGTAAATCTGCAAACGAAAAAATCGGTTAAAGTACCGGAATCTGAAACATTGTTGGCCTAATACAATAAATATTTCCCAGGCTTGTGTTCACATTGTTTGCTTACTTGGATTGTAAAATAGCAATGTATTTAACAAATTTTGATCATTTTTCGCAATTGAATAGTCATTGTAAAGTCTCATAATTTTGTCCTCAAATTGATACTCCCTCATTCTTGTCAAGTTCATTAAAAGAACTCCACCATTGAGCCCTCTTGGGGTTGGTACTGGAGTATTTTGAAAGGAGGCCTCGTATATATGAAACCACGCTTCATTATCAGGTTCAATGTCCATTGCAGCTCCCACTAGTTGAATATCGTCCATTTCACAAAAATTGTGCCAAATTTCTGACAAATCTCCGGTTATAATTACATCAGTATCCAAATACAAAATCGAGTCTACTTCTGGAAGTGCACTTGGGAAAAATATTCGGACATATGTACACCTTAAACCGGGTCCAAATACCGGGTTATGGTGTTCATGTGGTACTGCGTCGAAAACCGAATAAAAATACATGTCTACTTTAATCTCATCAAGTATTTTAGAAAACGGATGTATATTCTCTAAAAAGTATTCTTCATCTGTCTCCTGCTCAATAAACAAATGAAACTGGATATTTATTGGAAAAGTTTGATAAAGGACGGCAGAAATTATGGCTGACTTTAGCAGCACCAAAGCTTCTTCTCGAGGGCTAAGCTCGTTTGGCTCATGACACACTACTGTTCCTATTACCACTTTCAATGGCCTTGTATTTGCAATGCTATCTTGGCTTTTAGTGAAAGTTTCCGTTGCAATTTCAAATGTATTGATTTCTTCCGAATTCCAATTCTGTGGAGGGCTGGAAGGGTATAATAACATGTAAGTCTTAACAATAATTATTTATTTTCTTAAAATATTAATTTACAATTTTTTTAGGAAACATTGTTGTTTTATAACAACTTACCTATTATTCATAGTAGAAGGCAGTGAAATTGATATATCCCTTAGGTATATTATGTTTGACAACATAAGTATAACTAAAATACCAAAACAAAATATTGTTCTAATGTCCCAGATTAGGGTAAACTTTTTACCTTTATTTGACATTATTTAACCAAAATACAGTTTCAAACAGAATGAAAATATTAGCACTGAGCCCTCTGTGTTTACCTTTACTGGCAAAAATTGAATATTAAAATTTCAATCGGAAAATGGTAAAATATATTTACTTCCTGAAAGAATGAAAATTGTTAGAAAGTCACACAAGCGATTCACGCATCGCTATTAAAAAAAGCTATTACTTGTTTGACTTGCGTTTTCTATTCAGCAAAAATAGCGAAATGTAAAGTGGTATGCAAATAAAATGGCGTTATGTGCAGAAAAACTTCAATGAGTGGCAGAATGTTTAACACGTAATATATTATATCTATGACTTTAATATTCAATTTAAGTTTAATTCTTGAAAAATACATTTGCAGCATACAATCAGAATACATTTATAACGTCATGTTTAATTCTTTATGATAAAGAGTAAATTGTGTGCCAACTAACTTGCTATTTGATCGATGTGTTTCTTCTTAATATTTTTGTTCGATGCTGACTATGATTTTTTATCCTAAAACCACCTTTCATACAAGGAAACTGAGTTAAGAATTTCAATTTTATTTTCTCTAATTATTTCCTGGATAAAGTTAGAGCAGTTCAATGCTTCAATCGATATATCATGTTATGTTTAAACAATATACGCGTATTAAATAACTTTACACTACTATAACATACAAGAATATGAATAATCAATTTTTTCAAAATACCATCGCTAAATATTACGAAAATACACAAAATGGTTTTTATGCATGTATTCATTATTTCCAAAGAAACTTTCGAATTATGTTTCGAGTGCTAGTTTTATTGGCGTTTGTATTAATTATCGTTCTCAAAATTATTCTATTAGAATCACCCCTTGCACAAAATGTATGCTTATGTGATACCTGTAATTTATGTTTGTCTATTAATTCACCAATCTCAAACATTTTCGGAACAGATGCGATCCTTTCCATGGCAACAATATAGAAATAATATCAACGCAAACGACATTTGTACAATTCAGATATACAGTGAACGTATTCTCACGGCCCTTCTTATTCCATTTTCAATAAAAGAACCCAATGTCCCTGCTAATTCATCTTGTAAAGCACCACCAACTTTGAAACCTGAACGAGTTGGTTTATGTATTCGTCGTTAATTTCCTAGAAAGATTGGCGTTATTTTGAACTTTGGATTTGATGTAGATGTACACCGTGTGGAGCTACACCGTACATGAACTGGCCTCCGTCGTTGACACATTTTTCTTGGTAGAGGGAACCAAAATACATAATCGATAGTTAGACCAAAAACTATCCATTTGTAATATGATTAAATACACACCCAGATTTTTTCAATTTCGTAACAAAATTGTACATTTCATCGTGGGACGATTCGGATTATGCTAAGGAAGATGACCAATTCTCCAGAACCCTATTACTTGCATGTGGTGCCGGGAAAATTTACAAAAGATAATTCATCTAGAAAAATTTGTGAAATGGAATTCAGCCACAGGATACTTTGGGCCCCAAGATAAAATTGGGGACACCGATGAAATTCCTAATCGAAATGTTATAAATTTTCTAAAAAATTGTGATTTTAAAAGCGAAAGCATTCGTGTTGGAATATGGTTTCCATTTCCACATATCGATACAGTATTTGCATTCAAGTATACTCTTTATGGACATCCCTTCACATTACGCAATCCTGTCTACCGCACAGTTAATTCGATTACCAGTTTGTTGACTCATAGTGCTGAAGATGCAAAGAAGTTAGGCAATTCATCCGTATACACAATTCAGCTTACTTGTAGTTCCCATTTCAGCTTATCAAAATTCTTACAGGGACCGATTCCGGGTTAGATATTATTGCTAAACTAGTTGATGTTGGATTAGTTTACAACTCAATGGAAAGTTGTAATGATGAATGTTTTGAGCATTTGCTAACTAAAATGTGGAATTATAAGTGGACCCATTTGGCTGATAGAATAAAATATGAGGAATGGTTACGTGAGAATTGGGGAGATTACGAAGCAAATATGATAATGAAACTTCCTTGGTTAGGTTAGGCTAGCATGATTTGTATATGGCGTATATATAACTATCTAAGAGCAATAAATTTATGTGTCGGGACTAAATTATTTCATGTAATTAGTGACATTATTTTCTTATAAGTTACACAAGTGTTAGCTTTTATATAGAAAATGTCTTTATTTTTGTGCAGTTTACAAGAATGATAAATTATTATGCATTCACAATTGATTCACGAGGCATATATAATATATGTGCATGATCTTCTTAAAGCATTGGAATAGCAAAGTATAAAGTTTATTGGAACTTTAATCTTATTTTTGCAAACATATTTGTTGTCGATTTCATCGTGTTAAATGAAAAAGGAAAATCGTATAAAAACTTTTTATGGCATTTTATGCAATTTTGTAAATTTTTCGTCGCAAATGTGAAGAAATGCGTTAGCAACTATTACATATATTTTTCCTGAGTAACATTTCCATAGAAAATTCTAAGACGGAATTAACATACAATAAACAGTCCAATAAACACCAAATACAAAACTCCTGCTCTTCAAGCTCCTGATGTAATTGGCCATTGTTTACGCGTCCAAAATTCAAATGGGTAAATGTTCCCGTCTCCAGTAGCCTAGAAAGATTGGAGTTCTCCTGAAATTTGGATTTGCCGTTGACGTCATAACAGATATCAGAAAAATGCAAAATCAAAGATTTTGAACTCTGAAGACAGAATATGAACCCATCCATTGGAATAGTTTCTTATCGATTGTTGTTATTTTTGATCGATTTAAACTATAAAGAAGGTCACATTTTATTTTGTGGGAAAAAATTAAACAGAACTTATTCTAGATCGAAATTGCTATGGAATAATGGAAAAATTTTATAGTTTAGCTGCAATGTGCTAAATATAAGAACTTCGGTCTTGGTGAAATCGATTTAATATGACTTTGTACATAAATTTAAATTTATCGACAAGTTAATACCCAATTTGAGCTTTTATTGCAGCCACAACCAGTGTGAAAATTCTAATCAACTCTTTTACCATCTCCTGCTTGATACTTGATCCGTATAAGTTAATTCACGTAATCATGTCGTGTTGGAATAGTTCAACATAGTTGGTTGTCTGGTTCAGTTGGTGGGTTTAGTGGACTTTGCCTAAATGATAACAACAAAATCATGGGAAATTAGTAGATTTGTAGGGGGGATTTTGTTTTCGTTTTATAACAACTCCATCAGGACAAACACACATGTACCACTTATTTTCCTGTAGTAAACACAATGTTGCATGCGGAATGAAACTTGTATGTCATAAGAAATGAGGAAAAGTATGTCAATTTTAAGAAATTTGCATTCTCAGTTTCATGTTCTGTTTTGATATAATCCAGTTTAATTTAACCTGTCAAAAGTAATAGCACCTTGTAAAATGAATTGAGCTATTATCTGAAAATCATTTAAGGCAAAATGACTTATAACAAATTGTTTGTTTTGAAAATATGTCGGAAAATTAGCATAGTACATAAAACACACTCACATTGCGTGCAGAATTTGTGTAAGAATTAAATTTCACCACATTCCGTTTGTATATCAAAATTTGTTGTAAACAGACGCTAGGTACGAATCGCTGTTTGACCTGGGTCTAAGAATTATTGAACTTGTCTGCAGCCAATTGTATGGATATTAAGACAGACATGTTCTCGCCCCTAATTTGTTTTTACCATTTTTAGGAATTTAAGTGGTAATGTCAACATTTCCGTATTATTGAAATTCTACGTACATATTCTTGGGATATATTTGCATGTTTCATGTTTGCATGTTATTTGTTTGAACCTTGAAATTATATATAAAAAAATAAAAGAACAAGAGAACAAATAAATATTTTAAAGATTTGACATGGTTCGAATAGTGAACGAACTTAATAACTCATTTTTAAGCGAATTTGAATACGTTGTTGAATCGTATCAACAAAATGATATAAAACACGATACATTACATACGAAAATGTAAACTGATATGATAATGATAATGAATTTGTTGATTGTGAACAATTTGTATATTTATTGACACGAAATTACATTGCCCGGAGAAGTTTTTATAAAGTTCAAGTTATGCCACTTCTTTAAAACTTTTCGGACTCACAAAACGGAAAACATTTTACAACTAAACATCTGAGTCTGCTGTTGTTATATTTTCATACTAAAACATGCATCTTGCTAAAGAAATCTTATTTGAAAATTTCCAAAAAGGCAGCATGTTTTACCTAGCTGTTCTTTGCGCTATTTTGTTTGTAGTGAATTTTATTAGAAATTTGCATTATTATCTGAAAAATTCCCGAAAAAGACAGAGTAGTTCGAGTTCTATTTTAAACGTTTCGTTAATAAGTTTTATGAAGCTTATAATAGCTAACAAATTTGGTAAGATTTTTTTTAAATTCATTAATATTGTGCTACTTTAATGATCTGTTATATTTATAATTGATTGGAATTTAAGATGCACGGAGGTTCGGCCCAAAATTGCTAGAAAAGTATGGAACGTTTTTTAGACTTAACTTGTTTGGAATTTATGACTTGGTCTTTCTTAATGATTCGAAAAAGTTACAGGTAATAAATTTGATATTTTTTAAGCATTCTTGCAGAGCTTATATAATGTTTACAATATTTTAAGTCTCTAATTGAAATATAAATGGTATAGAAACTATTGTTGTCTGGAGACCTTGGTCACATAAAGAAGCCTGGTTGTTACAAAAGAATAATCCCAGAACCATTTCATGATGGCTTATTATCATCCGAAGGTTAGAGGGAAATGTCAATACTTTTCTCGTTTGCGGTTCTTAATCACATATTAAACTAAATCGAGTTTTCAATTAATTTAGCTGAAGTTTGGAGTCCCCATCGAAAAGTCATTTCTAAAGCTTTCACGTATAGAGGATTAACGTGCCAAGTTCAGATATTTGATGAACAAGTCAAAAAATTCGTTTTCAATTTGGACAATTTACTTGAATCATTGTTGGATAATGACAAATACTCTTTTCCAAATATAAGCCCATTGATACACAAATCAACATTTGAGGCCGCCTCTAATAAGTCTGTTATGTCATCTCCCCATACCATTTGAAATTTTAACTAATTCTACAGTTAAAATTAATAATACGTTATAATTTCAGAGATTGTTACCGGGAAAACCAGTTTATTAAGCGACGAAGAGCATAATGAATTCTATAAGAATTTTGAAAGGTAAACTATTAGACACAACGGTGATTCTGGTTAATGAAATATTTCTTTGACTAAAGTTTTGTTTCTATATTTAGGGCAAAAACTTTAAGATTCACCCGCTTAATAAAACCTCTACTGATGTCAGATTTTTTGTGGAAATTGCATCCATATTCAAAAGAAGCCGACATACTTTCAACCAAGATATGTCAAAAAATTTCTAACGTAGTGTTTTACAATATCCTAAATTTATGTCTAGCTTTAAGCTGATACATATTTCTTATAATACTTATATTGCATCTTTTAGATGCTGATAAAGGCTCGGGACGTATACTATTCTAATAGGCAATCCGATAACGACGAAATGTTGGGAAAATCTATTATCGAAATTATGATACAAAATAATTTTACTGATCAGGAAATCTATACGGAATTCGTAACATTGGTAACCACGGTAAGTTGCTGTAATATAAAATATGACTGTCTGGCCTTAAAATAAGCAAGATTAGAATTAAATTTAAAATTTGGTCGTTTCTGCTATTTTGATACATTTAGGGACATGAAACTGTAAGTCAGTCTCTAAATATTTTGCTTTTTCTACTGTCGAAACATCCGGAAATACAAGTAATTCAATTTTCTTTTCATTGTCAAATATTTCTAAACATTTAGATTACGTTTATTTGTATTTTTTCTAAATATTAGGAAAACTGCTTCAAAGAAGTGGAAAAAATGTTTGAACAAATGAATTCCAATAATAAAAGTGAAGTTTCAATTGAATTATTAACCGAACTGAAATACCTTGAAAGATGTATAAAAGAAGAGCTACGACTGTATCCTACAGCACCAGTCACCGGTAGAGAGCTTACAAGTCCGCTAATATTTGGTACTAACATATCACCAGTTTATAATTTAAAAAGGCCATTACTGGTTTTAATTTGAATGTCTTGCAACAAGCGCATGTTTTGTGTATGTTTTATGTTGTTTCTATTTTGAAGACAAAAATACGCGATTGAACAGCGGAACATTTGTATGTTTCTCAACATGGTTTATTCATAGAAACAAAGACATCTATCCAGATCCAGAAAAATTTGATCCGAACAGATTTTTACCAGAAAACAGCAACCATATTGGGGCTTGTGAATATATGCCTTTCTCTGCAGGTTCTCGAAATTGCATAGGTAATTTTTAAAAGCATGTTAAGACTTTAGTAAATTATTTAGATTAGTGGTAGTATGCTTATGAATATGTATTTTCAAATTGTATAATTAAATGTATTTTTATACTTAGCTTGGAAATCTGCAATGCTCGAACTTAAAGTATACATGGCCTACATTCTTTACAACTTTGAGGTATACACAGACAAGGGAAATGATATGAAAGTGGATCTTAACAACATTTTACCTTTACCCGATTTGGGTGTGAAATTTAGACGACGCCAATGATATCTTGGAAAATTATGCGTTGCCGAAAATGGCAGTTGAAAATAACAGAAATGTAAAATAGCAGCATCCCTTTATCACACTTTTATACATTTTAGTAATTAAAATACTAAATAAATTGATGTAATATATTCTGGGATTTCATTTATATTATCTGGTGAAGATTCGTAATTGGAAAACTGTACTACTTCATTAGGATATATTATGAATCAGGAATTATGAATTATTATAAAAACATCCTTCTGTAAATACAAACCTTCATAAAAACTAAATGGTTTTGAAAATGTGAAGTTATATTGACATCCATTTGAAAATTCAACAGAAAAAACAATGGACCCGTTTGGCAGATATGACTATGAAACGTCCGTGATTCTATGAATGTAATTCTGGTAGATATCCTAGTTCTTGTTTAAAACATTATTATAGACTGGTATGATTTATATATTGTTTATGTATTAAGATTAAATTTGAATTTTATTGCTATAAAAATAACTTTTGGTTTTTTATTAGAAAACTACGAGTATTAAAACATAATTTTACAATTTGTATGCATTTCTCAAGATTGAGATAATAGTACATTAGCAAATTTTTATTGATGATGTGCATAAAATATTTGCATGGACTTGATTAAGCAATGCAATAACAAAACACGATGCAGTTTATAAGAACTTTGACCTTTTTTAACAAGCTCGAATAAGTAACATTTAAATAGATTTTTATAACATTCTCTGTAATACGGCATATTTCTACGTCACAAATGCAAACATTGTTTTGCAGTAAATCCATTCAGTTTGAAAATAAACGGCAGCAAATTTTTACCGTTTTTTTCTAGCTAGCATTATTCTGAGAAACATGAAAATTTTGTTATTATTATCGCTTCTATAGAAAAAACTCAAAATGGAATTAAAATACAAGATTATTCCATATTTGATTCGAGTTTTCCTTGTAATTTTAATACTGTTGGTATTTTACTGCCTACTCAATAAACTGACAAGCTCCATTCTATTACATGAAACCACAAATACACCATGTGAGCTCGAAAATGTTTCCTTGACAACCTCAATGCAACAAAGATCATTTGCTCAATTTATGTCAACCTTCCCATGGAACCAATACCGAAACTTTACCAACTCAAATGACATTCCAGAAATTCGAAAACTCACAGAGGATCTTTTGTCCAAAATACTGATTCCATTTATCGTAAAGGAGCCACCCATACTAATCAACACTGACTGCCAAGCCCCACCCTTTTTAGAACCTGAACTAATCGGTAAATGTTCCCGTATCCGGAAATCTAGAAAGATTGGAGTTCTTCTTAACTTTGGATTTGATGTTGATGCTTTGGAACTTCATCTTCAAGAATTAGACGAAATAGTTGACAAGTTTTTCTTAATAAGAGGAACCAAAATCTATAACAGATATTTGGACAGCAAACCATCCATTTGGGATCAAATAAAGTTTACCCCGAGATTCTCTAAATTTTGTCACAAAATCGTACATTTCATTATGGACGACTCAGCATTTTCAAGAGTGCAATCATCTGAACTTTGGGACCGAGAATACTTACAAGGGCAACTACGATTACAAAAATTTCTTCAATGGAACTCCGCCACAAATTATTTTTCTTCTGACGACCTGATAGGTATTGGGGATACCGACGAAATACCAAATAGAAACGTTATTAATTTCTTAAAGCTTTGTGAACTCCAACCTAATACAAGTTCAGTTGACATTGGCATCTGGTTTCCATTTCCCTATGTGGACACCATATTTGCTTCTGATTGTCCTATTCCTGGACATCCATTCACTTTTGGTGACCCAAGTTATTGGACGTTAACAGCTGTAAACAATTTATATACTAATATGGGCAATAAGAAATTTCCCGGAAGAACATCAGGTCAAGGTGGTGCATCAACACTGGGCGGAATTCATTTTTCAAAATATCCATATCTACCATTTCAACTGATAAAATTATTAACAGGAACAGAAATGGAATTTGAGGGAATATCCACAGTAATTGATATTGGTTCAATGTATCTACTAATGAATGGTGATATTTCAGATAATGAAAATATCGATGTTATTGCTGCAAAGATGTGGGTAAATATGAAAACAAAAGGATATACTAATCGAATTAAAAGTGTAGACTGGTTTAGAAATAGGTATGGAAATTATGAAGCCGATACGATGGTCAAACTACCGTGGTTTTATGAATGTAATCCCGAAAGATTTCCTAGTTTTGCTGGAAAACCCGATAAAAGATTAAATGCAATTTATAATAAAGATGAATTACATTAATTGCTTGGCAAGCTTGTATAAATTTATTTGCCGTATATTTAACTCTTTATCCTAAGTGTATAAAAGTAGGGAAAAACGTTTTCTAGCTAATAAAATGACTGCTTTTCCACGCTATTTTACGTCAGAATTTCTAAAAGACAAAAAATGGGACTGACTATGCATTTTCAGTCATTTTAGTGGGAGAGTGAGGTATTCGGATTTATTTTCGTCATCAAAATATCCACGTACCATTTTACAAGCATCGAATATTAGTTTATATATTTTTGGAAGGCTTTAGTAAATTTTTGGTTCATCTGAATCTATTTAAATTTCCGACCCACCAGTAACTGCCAGACTTCTTCAGAGGTTCTGTTTCTTTTTTCTGTTTGAGATAAAAACTTTGGAAGTTGTCTCTCCAATTTAGGAAAAATCAAGAACCAACTTTTGCTCTTCCGCAAGACCGAAGGTTTGATGATCAATGCCATTGCTTGAAACAGATGAAATTATATTGTCAGCTACTTTACTTTGTGCTATGCAGCAAATGAAATTCGGTATGCACAATAGTATTCACACAGGTGTATAAATTTCCAACAGTGACATTTTTACTTTTACTACCGTTTTGTAGTCATGATAACACGTTGAATATCAGAGTCGGTTTCACTGTATTCCAATTTTATGACTTTCCTCTAGCTGAGTGTGTTTTCAAACCGATAGGTTTTTAAAGTACACACAAAACATGAATATGCATCTACAAAGTCTATGTTATACATGATCTAGATGCTAAAGTAAGTAAGACAGTAAGTAAATTAAGATGCACGAAAAACTTCCCTTCCTACAATGGAAGGTATGGTACAGTTATTTGTTCATCATCCATATTCAAGGCTAGCAAATTCAATAAACCTCACTCTTCCATTAAAATGACTGAAAATGCATAGTCAGTCCCATTTTTGACTTACGTAAAATAGCGTGGAAAAGTAGTCTTTTTAGAGCGTAGAGAAATGTTATGCCATAAAAGTATATGTGCATAAAGCTAGAAAGAAAAACCATTCATTCTTAAACTGCAAAATCAACCAAAGAAGTCGGGTAATATACCAGCGAGCATAGGTAGTAAGCAAATATGATATACAATAAAAAAAGCTTCAGTTTTCATGTCGTGTCTTATCTCTTGGTTTTTTTGCATTATGTCTACATATGTACATAACTAAGACAACAGAAATGCATACAATGTGCAAATACCGTGTGCAAATTTAATTAGCTATGTAAGTGTTTTCTGCATCTACTGGTACTGACTACAAAATAAAACATGCACGCAATGAACGCATCCCATTCCCATGGTGAAAATATGAAATCATTTATTAGTTAAAACCCATTGAAAAAATTATAACTCAAAGAGCACACATAAATCAAAACATAATTGATGTGGTGTGAAACTTTTATAGTGGCTTTGAACAAAATAAATATGATTTGCTCGTGTTGAAATTTACAATACATTTTGGATCAATTTATTGCGAAAAACTCATGGTGTGGGTTTAAATTGAATAAAAGTAATAATAAACAAAAAATTGGTTTGTGAATCGCTTCTTACCAAATGCTGCATTGCACATTCCTTAATCTTTGCTAGATATTTATAATCGAATCAGTAGATATTCAGCCAAATTCCCGACACAAAATCCGGTTGGCCGTCATTAGATTTTTTTATTAAATATCATACATCTTTACCGTATCTTGTTAGCATTATGTTTTGAAAACCACTGGCAGCCTAAGATTTTTTTAAATAAAATTTCTAAGGTCACAAAAATATCCAAATATGGAAAAGTACTGTGTTGCCATTCAATAAATCAACAAATAAACAATCAAATTTTTTAGATTTCGTATACTAAATACTTATCGGTGTTACCTTTGTGGCTTTCAGTTATAAAGACGGGATCAGAGTTGCAGTAATAGTGAAAACTTCTGTCGGACAGAAGGATGGTGCGAAAAAATTGGCAGCAAACTTAAGTGACGAACTAAACATGTTAATGTTACAATTGCCATAACTTTTATTATGTATATAACCTTTGAAAACATTAATTAATGAAGTTTAGTGCGATTGAATTATGATTAAAAACAAAGTGATGCACGTCACAATTTATATGGTATCGATTTTTACAATAAATTAATACAACCTACTAATTTAAAACATTTTCGAAACAAGCATGCATGCATTTTCCAACTCGTTAGAATTGCCGATTATCTTTCTATTTTTAAACCGATATTCACTAGATTGCCATGACATGGAGAATACTCAAAATCCATTGGTTTAATTGGGTTTCCGTCGGACGTCATAACGTAAAACGGTTCAATTACAATGTCTAATTGGTTCGCTTAAAGTTCAGCCACGATGTCCTAAGTATGTGAGCGGTGGTCTTGATGAACTCGATTTAAATCATAAAATATATCAACACTTATATTTTATTTTATTCCACGCCAGTTTTTATTTTAGTCTCAACCACTGTAAATGTTCTACAGGGTTAAGGATTATGCTAAGTAGTAGTCAATTCTTTTACCGTCTCATTTTACGGTACGTAATCGTATGAGCGGATTTATGTCGTCTTGGCGTGTTAAAATAGTTTGGCATGGCATAGTTGGTTAGTGAGTTTTATGGATTTTGATAAGAAGGCTAATACAAAATCATGGGAAATGAGTAGGTTTTTGGGATAATTTTTTTTACAATAAGATCAGAAAAGCCAGCTATATTCATAAGGTAAAGCAACCTTGGATGCACACTGAAAGGTAAAAACGTCTAACTTTAAAAAAAATTAAACTCAAAACCATTTGAAGCACGATGTTTATTGCGAACACTTTAGAAAATTTATGTAGCACATGAAGCAAACTTGTATTGCGTGCAGAAGTATTAAAAAAATTAAACTTCACCGTGTTAACTTTTTTATAACCAAATTTGATTAAAACGTTACTTGGGAAAAACCGGTGTTTGGTCTGGACTAAATCGGTACAAAAAATTATGCTTAGAAATGTTCTGGCCGCAAACTTGAATAAAAATTATTATTATTATTATTATTATATGTCCAATTTATTCAAGTTTTTTATAATTTTTAGTCATACAAATATCACACTGATTTCTTACATGTAAG